>JAQFZC010004437.1:0-16143 GCA_034695205.1 Dicyrtoma fusca | reverse complement strand
TACGGAGGGGCAGCTATAAATGACGTTCTGACTTCATTTATGACACGCCCAATCCCAATCAACGCGTTTTCGTGTCAGTCCTTTCTTCTAATACCGATTAAATTACGATTCTAATTCCGATTCCGATTCAAATTACCATCCCTGATTGCTATATAGGTAGCTACACCGTAACTGCAAAGTGTCCACAATTACACTTTCTACAACCTTTTGGCAACTGGAAAACCATAGAATATGGCTTTGCAAAACTGTTTATTGTACAACTTAACTTTTTTAAAAAGACAAAATCTGGAAATTAGTTTTTTTGAAAAGGATAAATCTAGAAAATAGCTTTTGAAAAGGCTAAATCTAGAAAATAGCTTTTTTAAAAAAGGCTAAATCTAGAAAATAGCTTTTTTAACAAAGGCTAAATCTAGAAAACAGCATTTTTAAAAAAGCTATATCTAGAAAATGGCTTTTTGAAAAAGGCTAAACTTGGAAAATAGCTTTTTTGAAAAAGCTAAATCAAGAAAATAGCTTTTTTTAAAATGGCTAAATCTAGAAAAAAACTTCTATGAAAAGGCTAAATCTAGAAAATAGCTTTTTTGAAAAGGCTAAATAAATTACAAATTACCTTTCTTAAATAAGTAAAATAAATCCGAAATTACCTTTTTAAAAAAAGTAAAATACATTAGAAATGAACTTTTTTAAAAATTGGAAATATAAATTAAATAAAAAACTAGCTGTTTCAAAGAAGCAAAATATACTACTATTTAGTACTTTCAAAAAGCTCAAAACAAGAAATTATCCTTTGCAAAAACATCAAAACTAGATTTTCTGTTCCAAAAAGGTTAAATAAAACAAATAGCCCAAGTGCATCCATTTTTCGGTAGATTTATGCCGCATTTTTAGGGTCATTTTTAGTAAAATTTTGAACGTTTTGCAGTTGCACAAGCGCTATGAAGATGGTGTATAGTATAGCTAAAGTTAGTCGTTATCGTTATATATGTAGATGTGTGCAGTAATAATTTTCTCGTCAATAAATAAAATAAAAAAAAATGGCTCTGTGGATATGATTACGACGATGCTGACAGGCCATGCGATGGTCCCAGGGATGGTCAATAAATGGACCATTAATACCAAAAAAAAAGCCAACCATCAAAACCAAAAAGCCATTATAGGCTGTAGTGGGTTGACTGGCTGGGATAGTTTGATGGGTTGCGGAAGCCAAGAGGCAAAATAGCGCATTTCCTGTCTCTACTTGCAATTAACCTTTTTCGGATGTTGGTTTTATAGATTTGCAGCAAGTGATTTTGCAGAAGCTATATGAGTTGCAGTTCTGTTGTTTTACTACATTATTATGTTGGAACGGCGTTGAATGCCCCATTTTCACTTTTTTAAAAAAGGGCAAAATGTCCTATTTACGTGTTTTTAAAAGGGTGCAAAACTGCAAAGTGTACTATTTACATATTGTTGAAAACAGCTCACAAAAGTAAATACATGTGAGCTTTGACGCCGTTCACGGGAAATCTTATGAAGCTATTAGGCTTTTACGCTGTTTCGTTGAATGTTGAAAGTATACTTAGAATAAATTTTTGAAACGGGCAAAATGTTCAATTTACATGTTTTTAAAAAAGGGCAAAATGTCGGTTTTACACGTTTTTAAAACTGCAAAATGATCTATTTACAGTTTTTAAAAGCGTGCAAGATTTCTTAATTACACTTTTTGAAAAGGGTGCAAAATGCACTTATTACTCTTTGAGAAAGGTACAAAATGCCCTAACTACACGTTTTCAAAAAACATAAAAATAGGAAAACTAACTTTCTGGTCGTAGCGGTCGTTTTGTAAAAGTGTTATTTTGCTTCTTCATTACTGTAAACTGTACTGCAATGAATGGCATGCACGTCCCTTGGCTTCCCTGCACGGTTGAAACTTGTTGTGAACTATGAGCCATGGACACGCGTGTGTTAATAAAAACCATATGCACAAAATCCCTCCTGTCTCACGCTTCGCTATACTTTTACAAAATTACGAGTGATGAATGTGCCGGCATAAAAAAAAGGGGAATTATTTTAAATGCATTTGTGCTGTATGAGCTGTGAAGCCATATTTTTTTACAAATGTTGTACAGTGTACAGAAATTTTAAATTTAAAACAGAAAAAAACGCAAAACATGACATAATAGTGTGTTCCACTGTCAAAGGTAAAATATATTGCGTTTGCGTTTAAAAAAAATTTGAAAAATTTGGAACTTTTTTAAAGTTTAAAGTGTTGTCGATTCCAATCCAATCGAGAAAGAAATTGCGTTAAAAAGATGGGAAAAAATTACGTACAGAACTTTTGACTTTAATTGGCAAAAAATTCCTAAATATTTCATCTTTAACTTGTTTTATAAAACGGCAAAGAAACTAAAGGCAATAATTTAATATGCGTTTTAGTATGTATTTAGTTGAGGGTGCAAAATGAGGTATCTGCTCTTTTGTTTGGGTTAAATCGTAAATATTTACGGGTAACTTTTTACGATACGACTGCTATTCAGAAAATCGAGGCTAGACGCTAAATTTTGATTTGATTTTTATAAAAGTTGAAAGTTTTCTAGAAAATATAAACTTTGTATGCAGATTGCATTGCACTTATTTGTGAATGTGAATCCTTTGGAATTTTGTTTGTGTTTGAAAAAAAAAGTGCCGAAGAAGTGAAGAATCTTGACTCCAAATCCAGTTTCCAGTCGTAATGACAGACGAGGGACACGTAAAAATCTATATATATCCACAGGCCATAAGGACGTATATAGAGTAGATATATCTTTTTGCAGCTATATAGCACTTTTTTGTTTAGGTGTATCATTGTATATAGGTTCAGAAGGTGTATGGGCAAAGGCCTCTTCAGATACTACATCAGGAAACGGAGAACTTTGGAAGATTACTTAGCTAAAAAGTACTATTTTTGAAAAGTGCAATTTTAGAAAAGCAGTTTTCCAAATTAGCTTTGTTTGGTGAATAAAATGTGTGTAAATATTTCAGTCAGATTTTTGTTAACGGTAGTCGTACACGTATTTATAAGGCAAGAGTGTGAATAGGACATTTTGCACCTTTCTAAAAGAATGTAAATAGAGCTTTTTGCACCTTTTTGAAAGAGTGTAAATAGCAGTTTTTCCACCTTTTAAAAAGAGCGCAAATAGGACATTTTGCACCTTTTCAAAATAATGCAAGTAGACCATTTGGCACCTTTTTAAAAACGTGTAAATAGCACATTTTGCAAGTTTTCAGAATCATGTGAATATCACATTTTAACCTTTTCAAAAACATGTAAATATGTAGTGTTTTGCACCTTTTCAAAAACATTAAATAGGACCTTTCGGACCTTTTGAAAAACATGTAAATAGGACATTGTGGCCGTTTCAAAAATACTTCTTAGCACAATTGCACAATTTCAAAAACTTGCTACAAGCACATATTATGTAGGAAGTGGAAAACCTGTCAGAAGG
Source organism: Dicyrtoma fusca (assembly GCA_034695205.1). Taxonomy (NCBI): domain Eukaryota; kingdom Metazoa; phylum Arthropoda; class Collembola; order Symphypleona; family Dicyrtomidae; genus Dicyrtoma; species Dicyrtoma fusca. Next base: position 12,679 of record JAQFZC010004437.1, on the reverse strand, counting down.
CCTAATAGCCTCATGAGATTTTTACTGAACGACGTCAAAGCTCAACATTTATTCGGATTTGTGAGCTGTTTTCAACAGCATGTAAAAAGGACATTTTGCACCTTTTTAAAAACATGTAAATACCACATTTTGCACCTTTTCAAAAACATGTAAATACCACATTTTGCACCTTTTTAAAAACATGTAAATACCACATTTTGCACCTTTTCAAAAATATGTAAATACCACATTTTGCACCTTTTCAAAAACATGTAAATACTACATTTTGCACCTTTTCAAAAACATGCAAATAGCACATTTTGCACCTTTTCAAAAACATGTAAATACCACATTTTGCACCTTTTCAAAAACATGTAAATACTACATTTTGCACCTTTTCAAAAACATGCAAATAGCACCTTTTGCACCTTGTAAAAGTGTAATATGCGAGGCCCCCACAACACACTATACACTCCGTTACTCTTGTGACCGTTACTGCTAGTGTGCCCGAGAATGCCGCCCTAGAAACTAGAAAGCGGAGCTCCATTGCATTCCACTGCCTGCAGATTTGAAAAGATTCGTTGCTATTCTTACACCCGGGTCGGTTTTTTTCCCCTTTATTTTTGCCTCCCTCCCTCGGCCCACTCTCACGTTTACTATTCATAGATACTCGTAGTTAGTACTGGCTTCACAGAGTCAAACCGAACCGAAAAAGCACTAAAGTTCTATCTCCCTTTACACACACACACAAAATACAAAAATACAGCCAACAAGGCAACCGAAATAGCAAACGCCAAAGACCCAAAGAAAGCATGCTGTGTATGTATTTCCAAGTCAAAGTAAAAAAAAAAAACAACCCAAGAGATTGCATTGTACAGACAGAATCTACAGAACGAAGGCAAAATACTAAAATACAAAAATAAAAAAACACAAAAAAAGTGTCTGAAATTAAACTAGACGAATAAAGCAGTGCAATGCAATGGCACCGTCATTTGTGCTCTTGAATTTTTTTTATTTATTTTTTTTAATTTTTCTGGCCAGACTGCAGACTAGCAAATTAGCAGCAACAGCAAAGCAAGCGCCAATCGCTGTACTTTAAATTATTTTAAATATTTTATTGTAATTTATTTTAGTTTATTTAGGCCTGGGAAATTTTAGGCCCTTAATTGCGCCACTTTCAAATTTTTTTGGGGGGCAAAATTGTGTGTTCTGTGTTGTTGGCACATTTTTTTCTGTCACTTAGGAAAATGCGTCCCTTGGGAGCGAAGGCTTCCACGCCGTTTTGAATTTTAAGTGGGCACAGAACTCCCTGAGAAATAAAATTAACAATAATTTATTTTAAATTTATTTACGTAGGCAAGGCGTGTTGTGTTGTAATGTAATTTAATACAGAATGTTTACAAATTTTTAAAAATGGGATTTTTAAGCTATCTTATGTAGCTTTGGAGGCTATGCTTGGCTTTGCTTTGCACAGCTTTTTTGGAAGCTTTTTTGGCTTTGGCTTTGGCTTTGTTTTCTTTCTTTAAAATATTTGCAATAGTTTCTACTCCATAGTTATATACTTTGAATGGATGTCGTTTATACTGCTATAGTGAGAAAGTCAAAAGTGGGCAGCGTGTATGCCTGTATGTAAATGTGTGCAGAATTACCATAACAGAGCCATAATGCAATGCGTAGTAAGGATCGTAGAAGCCACCAAATTGGTAACTGTTTAGCACATTGGTGGTTATTACTGGCGGGTTGGGGGCTGTCCATGTTACGTCTTTCTAAAAAGGGGCAAAATGTTGTATTTACGTGTTTTTGAAAAGGTGTAACATGTCTTATTTACACGTTTTTGAAATGGTGTAAAAAGTCCTAATTACGTGTTTTTGAAAAGGTGCAAAATGTCCTAATTACACGTTTTTGAAAAGGTGCAAAATTTCCTAATTACACGTTTTTGAAAAGGGGCAAAATGTCCTACTTACACGTTTTTGAAAAGGTGCAAAATGTCCTATTATACACGTTTTTGAAAAAGTGCAAAATGTGCTATTTACGTTTTTGAAAAGGTGCAAAATGTCCTAATTACACGTTTTTGAAAAGGTGCAAAATGTCCTACTTACACGTTTTTGAAAAGGTGCAAAATGTCCTATTATACACGTTTTTGAAAAAGTGCAAAATGTGCTATTTACGTTTTTGAAAAGGTGCAAAATGTCCTAATTACACGTTTTTGAAAAGGTGCAAAATGTGATATTAACACGTTTTTGAAAAGGTGCAAAATGTCGTATCTACACGTTTTTGAAAAGGTGCAAAATGTCCTATTTACAGTTTTTCAAAAAGATGCTAAATGCTCTATTTGTACTCTTTCAAAAAGGTTCAAAATTTATTTTTCACACCCTTTCAAAAAGTTTCCAAATGTCCCTTTTACACTCTCTCAAAAGTGTGGAAAATATCCGATTTGCATGTTTTCAAAGTCACTATTTTATAGTTGGTATTTTGACACTTTGAGTGTATTATTTCTTGTAGGTAATACATGAGTAGCCCCATGTTCCTTACAGTCTAGAGATCGGTTACACAGTGGTGTAGGGATTACACAACTAAGTAAGAGAATCAAGAGTGAAGGCGAAAGCCAAAAGATCTTGGAAGCCAGAGCGTCTTGTGTAATGTATAGGATGAAGAAAATGCTCTGTTTTCCTTGAGCATCTCTGTCTCATCTCTAATACGTGGCACTTAAGCAACGTGAGGGAAAATAAAACAGATCTTCTTCTTTTTTTCTGTTCTTCCTTCATCTTCTCCTCTGCTGGCATGGCACACTGCACTGCACTGTGTCTCACTGGCTTCTGATCTTGCAATGACTGAGGCACTCGCATAAATTGCCATTGCTCCTTTTTTCCAATGTTTTGTATCGAGCCCCAGTTTTATACTTTCGTGGATTTTATTTTTACAAAACAAAAATTAAAATTAACCTGATAGGAACTGAGGAACCATTGAAAGAATGGTCTACAAAAGTGTTTAATTTTATTAATTAATTTTTTCAAAACACACGAAACTAGTAAATAACACTTTTTCAAAACGGTCAAAACTAGTAAATATTTAACACATTTTCAAAAACGGTCAAAACTAGTAAATACCTCTTTTTTTAAACGGTCAAAACTAGTAAATAACAGTTTCTCAAAATGGTCAAAACTAGGAAATAACACTTTTTCAAAAAGGTCAAAACTATTAAATAACACTTTTTCAAAACGGTCAAAACTAGTAAATGACACTTTTTCAAAACGGTCAAAACTAGTAAATGACACTTTTTCAAAACGGTCAAAACTAGTAAATTACACTTTTTCAAAACGGTCAAAACTAGTAAATAACACTTTTTCAAAACGGCCAAAACTAGTAAATAGCACTTTTTTAAAACAGTCAAAACTAGTAAATAACACTTTTCCCAAACCGTCAAAATAAGTAAATAACACGTTTTCAAAACAGTCAAAACACAGTATATTACCGTTTCGAAAAGTTAAAAAAAAACAAAAATAAAGTATGACGTAATTTATGGGTGGCCCCCCCCCTCTCTCTCTCTCTCTCTGCCTGAATCTTCTGCCTTGCCTTGTGAGCTCCCCAGCTTGTGTGTGCTTTTTCCAAATTGTTTTTAGTTGGCTACGAACATTTGTACGTGGAGTGTGTGTGTGTGTGTGTCTCACTTTCCCCAGCTCACTAGTCACTCCATCATCATCTTCATCATTCAGAGCGTCCATCCATTCACAAATTCCCACCGTAAATATACACACAACACTGTCTCAGTTTTCAATTAATTAAAAATAAATCTCAATAAAAATCCTTTGGAAATTCCTTTGCTGTTCTTTCTGCCTTGGTTCTAATTTCTCTGTAAATCTGTTTTAAAAAAAATCAAAATCAAAGATAAAAATTTAAAGATTTAAATGGAACATGGAAGCCCGCATCCGCATCTGCATCCCTATTTGTATTGTACAAGGAAAGAATTTATTTAAGTGGAAGAAACAAAGATGATTTTGATCAGAGATGAAGCAAGTGAAGGAAGTGTGAGCGGTGGTGCAATTTTTTAGTATAGCGCTATATAGGCATAGCATTGTGTGCTGCTATATGCATATAGCAGTCACTGCACCCTATAGCCACCGATTTATAGGGCTTTTGTGTTCTTAGCCTTCAAAATATTGTGCGGTTTAGTAAGTTGAGTGCAATTGGCGGTCGCTGTCCGTTTGTCGGAAATTTCAATAATTAATTTACAAGAAGGCTATGGATTTATGATGTGTAATTATTTATGTGCGTTTTGAAAAATGGTTTTAATTTATTGTGTTTTAACGCCGTTTTAAATTTGTACAATTTTAATTAGTGAATATCGTTTAGTTGTTCGTCTGTGTGCTCAGTTTAAGTGTGGAGCGAGTTGTGCGCGTTTGTTTCCCTGTTGGTGTGTAATTATTGTGATTGTGCTGGTCTGTTTAAATCATTGAGGTAGCCACCTTTTATTTGTTAGTTTCAGTTTCAGTTTTTTAGCTTTATTGTCGAGTCATTCAGTACATACATAACGTATTGATTTCCAATGACGGACCTATAAACTACAGAAGAATGGGCAATTAGTTGTTTTGAATAGTAACGTATCAAACGGTTTTTGAACCATTTCAAAAGAGTAAAACCGATATTTCGATCATTTAAAAAATGTGTCAAACTTCTAGGTCGTATTTTGGTATTTTTAAAATGGTAAACATGTCATTTGCATTCACAAAATGTGTGCAAAAACAGAGTGACAGTGCTAGTTACAGCTTTTGAAAAGCAGTAAGACTGCATGCTGTCAGCATTATTTTAAAATAATATAAGTCCTATAATATCTATAATATACACTTTTTGAAAAAGAGTGAAACTGCTATTTATACTTTATTTAAAAGACTGAAACTGCTATTTATACTTTTTAAAAGACAGTAAAACTGTTATTTACACTTTTTGAAAAACATTTAAGCTGCTATTTACACTTTTTCAAAACAGTTAATCTGCTATTCACACTTTTTAAAAGTACTAAAACTGCTATTTTAGTGTTCTGAAAAGTAGTGAAAATGCTATTCGAACTTTTTGAATAACATTGAAACTGCTATTTCCGCTTTTTAAAAGTATTAATAATACTACTATTTTAACATTCTGAAAGTAGTACAAGTGCTATTTACACTTTCTCGAAAGCAGGATCACTGCTAGTTACACTTTTCAAAACTAGTGCGTTGTGTGTGCCATCAGCACTTTATAAAAACTGCCAGCATTGCTAAATTCACACCTTTTCCCAGTACTAAAACGGCTTTGCGATCTTTTGAAAAGCAGTAAAATCGCTAATTACAGCAAAATATTGAGTAACAACAAAAACACATCAAATTGGTATAACTCTATCAATTTTTATTTTTATTAACTTACGTACCATTGTATGCATTCAGATTTATTTTTGGATGAGTAATTAAAATATTATATTTATAGCAAGTTCCTTTGTAGGCAGGTAGTACGAATCTTTGCACTTTGACATTGAATTTGACCTTTTTCTTTTTACCAAAGTTTTATTTGCAGTTCGTTCAATGATCTGTACTGAGAAATGGGAACTGTTGCCAAAACTGGGAGGGAACTATAAAACTGTGTAATATATAAATAAAGATGGAATTAATCGTTTTAATAATAATTGCGATGGGAAATATGATGGGGAAGATACAGTTTTTTGCATTTTGTGTCAGTACTGTTACTATTGGTGCCTCATTCTGCTCTTTTCTGTGGGATGGTAGTGTATAGAGATGTGTAGAAGATGAAGTTGGCCAAGATTCCAAATTTCAAAGTTGCAAGAGTGCTGTGTGTCGAGTGTGTGTAGAGAAGGAGAAGGAAATGTGAAGGAATAATTTGGCAGTTGGAATTTTCTTTGACTTGATTTTGTGAGCTTTTATTGGCACGGCCGAGCTACTGGCACCACTCGTAATCCTATCTTTCCTTTTACTCTTTTACTCTTGTACTGGCTCGAGTGTTCCATTCTAATACTTTTGATATAACTGTATTATTCACTAGTTTAGAGGAGACAGAGGGGCCAGGCAATTATTATGCGGCGTTAAAGTCATTCAAGTGTGTTAAATAGTCTTTTTTAAATAGTCTTTTCGATTTTTAGAGATTTTTAAAAATATATGTATGATATTGTGTATGATATATATGTGTTATCGATTATATTATCTTTTGTTAAAAAGGTTGACCTTTTTTGAAAGTGTAATTTTAGGGTTTGCTTGGTTTTTTGAAAAAGTGTAATTTTAGGTTTTGCTTCGTTTTGAAAAGATGTATTTTTATGTTTTTGTCTGTCTTTGAAAAAGTGTAATTTTATATTTGGCACTGTTTTTGAAAAAGTGTAATAACACCTTTGACCTTTTTTGAAAAAGAGTAATTTTAAGGTTTCCCTAGTTTTAGAAAAAAAGTGATTCGAAGGTTTGTGTATTTTTTGAAAAGGTGTAATTTCACATTTTGCTTTAGTTTTGAAAAAATGTAATTTCAACTTTTACCCTATTTTTACAAAAATGTGGTATGACTGTTTTTCATTTTTTGAAAAAGAGTAGTTTTGTGTTTCCCTTTTTTTTTGTCAAAAAGTAATTTTCCTTTTGACCTTGTGTTTTTAAAAAGTGAGATACCAGACTATTTTTTTTCAAAAATGTAATTTTACTTGGCACGATTTTGCCTTTTAAGAAGTACATACATAGCGTCAAATCACGTTTTGTAACTTTTCAAAATGTCGTTTTCTCGTTTTACATCTCTCATCAATTGCAATATTTCGTATTTTTACAACTTTTCAATGCAGTTTTGCCTACGTTTAATAAGTAAAATCAAGTTTTACAACTTCTTAAAATTTTGCTATCGCTTTCAGGGTCAGGGTATTTAAAAAGTGTAACTTCCATGTACACACACACGTTGTACAACTTTTGAAAAAGCCGCCACTATCACGTTTTTCAGTATTTGCTTTCCAAATTGATTGACTTGATGTTTCCCAAATTGCATGAGGTACAATCTGCGAGGCCCCTAGTCCATGTTTTTTGTTCTCCACTGTGTATAGGAAATACCAGTCGTTTAAGAAGGGCACTGGAAGGTAAATAGAATGACGCATCTATATATTTACAGACAGAAACTTGTTCGAAAGGGAGGCACAAGTGTGTTAAGATTAAGAAATGAGCCAAAATCCCACAGCACAGTCAATCTTCCCTCTAAGAGATGAGAGTGTAAATCTGTGGCGTAGAAAGATGATCTGTCCCTGTATTTAATCTTATTGTAGTTCATTAGCACGAGAGTCAGTCAGTCCGTCAGTTCCACAGCCAGTCATTATACAAAATTCATTGCAATTTTTTACATTTTTTAAAAAAATTTTGCTAATTTTTATTTTTGTTTTTGTTTTACAGGCAGCCAGTGCATTAGCCCCGGGAGATAAATACCAGTCTCGCCCACCACAAGAGCAACAACAACAACAACAACAACAGCAACGCCCGCATCTTTCATTTCACCGCCAAATTCAAAATCAGTCCCCGCACCAGCACAACAGTAACAACAGTGCCCTTCGAACCTCCTCGTCTTCCATTGGGACCGGAACCGGGAGTGGAAGCGGCAACGGCTACCGCTCAACCAGCACCCCCGAAGATGAGCAAGATCAGTCACCAAGGCAACAGCAAGTCTTCATCATAGACCAGAATGAAATTCTGTATCGAAAGCAACAGCCACCGAATTTTTACCAGCAACACATTAACGGCCATCATCAAAACCGCCTCTTGTTCACGAATGGCCACCAAAATAATGGCCACCAATTCCCAGTCAAAGTCCAGCCAATCAAACTCCCGCATTCCCGCTCTTTAACCCACCTTACGACAGCACAGACGAACAATAACAACAATAATTACGGCTTTGGCAACCATTTTGCTGCGAGCGGTAACGGAAATAACGGGATTTTTCCTGAAGAAAATCCGGCAGATATCCTTGAAATAGAAATGAATTCAAAAAAAGCCGTTGGGAGTGAAAAGGGCGGGAATGTTAGTTCTTTGCCGGGAAGATATTCAAATTCTGGTAATTCTGGCGGGCAAAACCGCGGGTTTGCGGAAACTTTTGTGTCGGCCCAACAAAATCCTAATGGCAGCAGCAGCAGAGTTAATTCTCCCGCCGGCAGCAGTGACCACCACAAGGAAAAGGATGGCAATAAAAAATGGACTTTTGGCGGGCTTTTTAAGCGCAAGTCAAAAAATTCAAATCCAGATTCTTTAAATTCCCCGCCAATCGGTCAAAATCCTGCCACGCGCATCCCGCCCTCCGCCCTCCCCGCCCACCTCACCCGAAGCACCAGCTCAAAGTCCTATTTAAATCCGAATCCAATCCCAAAGCCGGCACGGACAGCGGCGGCCCCGGCGGGGACAGTTGACCACCTCCAGTTCTCTAGCGACCTCTCCAGTAGTGACTATGCTGAGGAGGAGCCGGCGGTGGCCTCGGCGGGAGATTTGAACCTGAAAAAATCAAATTCAAAAAATCTTGAGAAGCCCGCCAACTTCCTCGTCCGTCGCCTCTCGAAGAGGAAGGAGAGCAAAAAAGAGAAGGAAAAGTCCAAAATTGAGAATCAGAGTCAAAGTGCCAGTCAGAATTCGGATCAGAACGGATTTTTAAAAGTGCCACAGTTACGGAAGGCAAATGGGCGGCGGGTTGGGAGTAGCCCGGAGTCGCTAGCGGTTCCTACGGCCGGTTCCGGTTCCGGCTCGAATACTCATAATCATAATAACAATAGCAATAATCATCAAAATTTGGGGGGGAACCATCCTTGGACGCCTTGGGCTGGTTGGGAAATGACGAAGAAATCCGCCTCCAATCCCGCCAATAATGTGCCGCCAAACTACTCGAGCAGCGGCTCTCTGTCCCTGTCCATGGAGGGGGGCGGCCACTCTTCGGGAGGCAACAGTCGAAGCTCCCGCGCAGCCCTGAGAGAGGCGGTAAAGGCCCGGGCCGTGGCAAGGCGGGAAAGTTTCTTTAATGAGAGCAGCTCTTCGGAGGACGGGGAGGAGGGGGGCGGGGCCAACGAAGAGGGGGGCGGGGGGTCAAATGTGTCTCTTCAGGGGTCATTCTCCTCGCTAAGCTCCTCCCGAAATAGAAGGCTACCCAGTTATCAGCAAAAGCGGCTGCAGCAAAGGTCGCCAAATGTTCAAGGTCAAGGCCAAGGGCAAGGTCAGGCCCCGCCCTCCCCCAGATGGGAAGCCCGCATAGTGTATCAACAGGAGACCCTTGAGCAGGAGAGCCCCGTCACAGTTCGCCTTTCCAAACACTCCCGCCGTCAGGAAATTTTACCCGGGGATTTCTACCAGCAAGAAGATATAATCAACGCCGGTTTAAAAGTCCCGCTCGTCCTTCCCAACAACTGCAGCAGCCCCTACCCGCCAGATGATCGAACTTACGCTAATTTACCCGAACCGCCGGTGATTGGCCTCCCCCTTGAAAAATCCGCGCCCCCGCCACCCCCGCGAGATTTCAATTTCAGACCCAGCCAAAGCCCACTGACCTTACAGGGGCCCACAAATCACTTCTACCGACCCGTCTCGTGCTCTTATTTGGACTCGTATCCTAATTACTATCAACAGCAGCAGTTGCAACAGCCAATTATTACCCGGCCCAGCCCGATCCCGCCAAAATTCAACGGCGGGGCAAGTGGAGAATATGACAATTTGACGCTTAAAGGCCATGATGAGGAGAAATCGGACACTTTCCCTTCCCGTCGTCAATTTATGGACCACCCGAATTTAAATGGACCGGACCACCGTTCAAATAATGGGAGCCGTCGAGGGGGGAATGAGAGTAGTAGTGCCTTCAGAGCTCTGCCATCATCCGGGATTATTGACCCCACCGCCTTCACCAGGTCACCCAGTGAGCCCCCCGAGATGGCCTCCTCAAATTTAAAGGGCGGCCGCCTTCAAGTCCAAGTCCAGCCAAGGAATGCCATCACGCCGAGCATCACGAGTGTGAAGCAGAAGCCGTTGAATGGGCCGTTGAAAATCCGCGGGAAAATTGAAAATTCAAATCCTCCCCAGCACCACCAGCAGCAGCCTGTGATAATGTCCAAGCTTGGCTTTCCCATCCGAAAACTTGCCGAGGCGAACAAACTCCCGGCAACTGGGTCCCCCGTTCATATGCGGGCGAGCGAATTTTGGCGGAAGAAGGAGCAGGAAGTGACGGGGACCGTTGGCAGTCAAGGAAATTCGGGTAATTCGGGAAATTCTGGGAATTCTGGAAATTCTGCGGCCTCAAATAATATGTCTCCAAGTCAAAAGCGGTTTTTAAGTCGAATTCGCTCTGCAGACAGCTCCCCCGTCCCGATGCCCAGGTCCAGTGGGAGTAGCAACTTGAATTCTTTAAACAATTCTTCCGGGGGACAGGCTCCAGTCAATGGGAATTTACACCGATTTTCCCCAAATCCGAAAAATCCAAAAAGTCCAAACTCCAACGAGTCCATCAGCTCCTTAAGCAGCTTCTCTGCGGATGCCCCAAGTCCACAGCAGTTCCTACACCAGCAGCATCAACAACAACAGCCAAGCAAAGGCTCATCCTCCAGTCCCTCCGGGGCCTCCCAGAAGCTCATACAGAGTGGGCCATTGCGACCCCAAACATTAAATTTGAAATCTCCCGGCTTCGTCATCCACAGTAATAGGGGGGATAAAAATTCAGGGGAAAATCAAACTGTGGGTGGTGAAAATAATTTACAACAAAGGCCATCGACCCCAAGTGCCTGTGAGAGGCTAAAGGTCAAACTACCCGCCTCCCCCCTTACGGTCCTCTCCAGCCCCTCGCCACCCCCCGTCCCAGCCCAGCCCACCCCCAGCAAACTAAACCCGACCATCCCTGGCCACCTGCTGCTTAATGGGAACGGAAAAAGCCCGGGAAAAAATTTGGAGGATGCTCTCAACGAACTGGAAGATATGTACAAGAGCTTAAGATTATCGGATGAGGATTTACTTGACCGGGCGGAGAGGCGTGACCTCCCGACCCCCCATCAAGAGCTGAGAAACGCCCCCTTCCGGTGTTCACCCCCTGGATTAGGCTTTGGCGGTTCTTTTGAATCCCTGGATTCTTCAAATGCGCTTGGGAATTTGGCGGGAAATGGGACGGGCACCACGACGGGCTCCTCCGGTGCTGGCAGCACTTACTTTGGGAGCGAATCGAACATTTCTGGGGTCACACGGACGCGGCAGAGGGCGCCACCCCTGCGAAGGTCCAGTCGGCCCGACACCGTCGCGGATGACATGGCCAAGAGGAAGTATGACCTCAACGACGTCAAGGTCAAGTCCAATGACCCCCGGGACATAGTGGCCAAGGCCGGGTCCTACATGGTCATGTCCCCCGCCTTCTCGCCCCCCTCCAGTCCAATCCCGCCCGCCTCAGCGGCGGACAGTGTCATCTTTAATTTCCCTCTGATGACTGGCCCCCATGACCCCGACTTGACCCTGGATGACGTCACCTTCCGCAACTACAAGCGTGCCAATGCGATCAAGATCATTGACCCTCAGCCCCTCTTTGGAATCCCGCTGGGACCAGCGGCCCCCGCCGCCCAAAGTGACTACCTCCACGCCCAGCCTGAAGAGAAGTACCGGCCCATCTTTCGACACACAAAGCGACCCGACCTGGTCAAGGATGACATTGCCTTCAGGAGTCTAAGGAAGGACCTGAGCCAAGAAAGTAACCAAAGCAAGGATTGGACACCAAGGCTGTTCCCCGCGGGTCAAAATAACGTGACCTTTGACCACCCGATTGTAGTGAGCTCGCAGCAGCAAGGGGGGAATAACGGGAAGAAATTGAGGGCCATCCGCTCACTTTCGGCCAACATCTCCCACCTCATCCCCTTTAAAGAGAGCGCTGTGATCGCGGAAATTGGCAAGTGGAACAGTTTTACGGACCTGCATACCCGGGCTTTGTCACCCAATCATCAAGGTCAAAGTTCAAGGTCATACTCCACCTACATGGAGCCCAGCTGGGTGGAACAAATCGAGAAATTACAGGAAAATGCGGATTCAGCAGGCGTTTCAATAAATTCAAATAATCGAACGCCCCGGGCTTCAAAGTGTCTAAGTCCTAATCCGGCCCAAATCGGCTCGACGCAATACCCGGATGGAAAGCCACGACGGCCCTGGACGGACATTCTACTCGAAAGCTTTGAGAAGGAAAAAGAGGAAATTGAGAGACTAAATGCTGCGGCGGATGCGGCCATCGCTGAACAAGAAAAACAACAGCAACTACTAGCGGCCCAAATGTCCACAATGTCAATGTCAATGTCAGCTGTGGACATTGTCAATGTGGAGGAAGATGATGACGAAGTGTTCCTTGACGCCCAGCCCGACATTATCGTCACTGCCAATAGTAGTAACGGTTCAACGGAGGAAAAACTGCCACAGCCGAAAACCCGCCAAAATTTAAATTTAAATTCTGCCGCTGAAAGTGATGGTAAATCGAGCCTATTCACGCCCCTGCCACCCCCAAGGAAGGTACTTCAGATCCACTTGGACAGCTTTAACAGCTCCCCAAAAAAATCCGATTCCGGTCTCTCTCAAGTCGAGGAATTGGACGAGCCTTCGCTGGAAATTGACCTGGAACCGAAGGCGACCGAAAAATCCGGAACCGGAACCGGAACCGGCAAGTATGGAGAGGATGATTTAAACCATTTAATTGACGCCCTGGTCCGAGATGCGGATAACTG
>JAQFZC010004436.1:0-16146 GCA_034695205.1 Dicyrtoma fusca | reverse complement strand
TGACCAGTTTACGCAGGTGACCAGTTTACGCAGGTGACCAGTTTACGCAGGTGACCAGTTTACGCAGGTGACCAGTTCACAGGTGACCAGTTTACAGGTGACGAGTCGCGGAGTGACGAACCGAGGTAATACCTCTTGAAGCTCAACTTAAATTCCAGGGAAGAAGTGACTTAGAAGTTTGTAGGACGGAGAATAGCATCGGAGAAGTTCTGGAGGCCCGCGGACGGCAAAGGGAGGCGTTGGAAATATACAACAGTATTCTGCTACGATACAAAGATGCGGGAATTGAATTGACTAGAGATGTCGTTGCAGTTCAAACAAACGTAGTCAGGTGTTTACTGGCACTTGGCGATTTTTTTGCCGTAATACAACGGGATCAAGCAATGCTCCTTTTACTTTTGTTCCAAGACACTCAAGAGCATTCCATCTGTATTTTATAATGTTCACACATTTGTGCAGATAAAAGCATGTTGCGGGATGACTTTCAAACATCCTTCTTTTGCTACAATGATCTCATGCACAGGCGTCGACGGTTCTTTAGCAGGAATATCGACCTACAAACAGTTGCAATTGCTCGGAAGATATAGCACTGCCTATGTAAGCTTGGGGACTACGAATTTGCACACTGTGTTTATTCTGATATGCTGCAGCTGATAAACGACAAGTAGACAGGTCACGTATTTTTTTCGATGACATGGGAAAGTACCAGGGTTAAGGTCTGGTGGAGGCTTAGAAGCAATTGAGGAACGGACAGGAATACTTTTGAGATTAGGGGCCCTGCGGAATGATTTGATAAGAAGGTTGGAAATGATTTCATGAGCCATGTGTGAGGCAGTTATAGTGGATTGAAATAGAGATAAGGTTATTTCAGCTAACTGACAGGTAATAGGTGAGTAAGGAAGGACTAACGGAAGTCTGTCACCGGATAGGAGACGGTTGGCGCCGTTGGCGGATTGAAGGGAAGACGACCTGGAAATACAAGTCGCACGGTTAACAACGGATTTTAAAATATTGTCAGGATATCTGCAATTAAAGAAAAACTCAAACATCTTATTGTATTGCAAAATAAAGCCATATTTATCATTACAAAGGCGACAAAGTCGAAGGAATTGTTAAAATGGGATTGATTTTAATAAATGATTGGGATGGTATGAATAAAAGGAAAAGTAACTATGATCATCTGTGGGTTTATAGTACACAGACGTAGAAATGGTGTTGCTGTGTACTGTGAGAGTGATCAGAATATCTTAAAATTGGGTGGGCTGGTCAGAAGTTTAAACAGTGATATTTAAGGCAGGGTGAAACTTGCTAAAATTAGAAATAAATTCCAGTGACTCAGGTAGCGAACAAGATAAAAGGATCAAAATATTATCTATATACCGTTAAGAACGTCCGAAGTGGGTCCCGTATAGTGTAATTAGGCTTTCGCTAGAACTCAAAGGTCTTGGTATCTCCTGAAGGCTGATCCTAGACTTCTTATAAAACGTCCATACTGATACATGGCGAGTCCTCACGGTCCCTACCTTCCTATAGTCGTTACCTACTTCCAGATCATAAAGTTTATTTGACACTGTCTAATGAACTTCTTCTCATATAAAGAGGAGTCTAAACTCGATGCAGATACTTGGAATCCCGATACACTAATGTCGCTTCCGAGTCCTTCCGACTCTACTGTCCTTAACACTTTCCCTGGAGGAGGCAGCTGCTGAACTGAGTCTACTCCTCGAAAGAATCCACACACCTAAATCTTCCCTCACGCAGAGTCCACTGGTATGAATGCTCCTAGAATAAGTCCTCGACTCTCCCGCAGATGCGGAGCTGCTAATGAGTAATACAAGGGTCACTGATTCCTCTGTCCCAATTTCTGCGAAATTTACTTGATCTTTTTTATTCGCATATTCACCACCCGCAATTCTATAGTTACACCACGGCTCTCACACTCCGTTAGCCGGTAGATTCGCTGATATTATAATATTATTACTTTAACAATAATCAAAACTTAGAAACTAGGAAAAATACTTATAAAAAAGTTACTAAGGAAATAAAAAATACAATTGGGAAATGAATGGAAAAATGAGTTGCGCTCTGTATTAAATTACAACGATGGTCATAACTGGCTGAACATACAGAAGGAACACAACGGCAAAGCCCAAACTTCCCTAGCTTTTCCCCGGCCGTTCGTGTCTTCACCGCCTCCCAGAGACGGCTCACTAATCAGCGGATTGTCACCACTTACTAATCTCCTTTCCATCCTCACTCGCCCTATTTATAACTTAACCTAGATTTTCCCCAGTGACAAACTCCTTTGTCTTTCCCCTTGAGTCTTGTACATAAAGAACTTTTCAGCCGACTCTCCTTATTGTTACTGCGACTAAATACTAATGACTAGTTTTACATGCACACGGACCGGCCTTCCATACCGTTGCGCCGTATTGCCTCACTTACGCTCCAAGATTGTCATCCCCTCGTCTCGATCTCTTTGAGAAGCTGCCAGCTACTGGCGGGTAGGCTAAAACTCCATCAGCAAAGGTGATCTGCTTTGACAAGTCTTTACGATAGTTTTCAAAGAACTTTATTTCAAGGTAGGCAAGAAAAATACTTGCGTAAGTTGGACCCATTTTAGTGCCCATACAAACACTATTTGTTTGCTCATAGTGAATTTATTCATTGGGTCGATTTGACCGTTTCGGTCCATACAACCTGACTGAACTAGTCACTGTGGGTGGGAAAGATAGGAGGCTACCGCATCTATTGTCTCGGTCATATTACCCTTTCACTTATCCCCGCCCCCTCCTCCACAGTAAAGGAGTCTATTCCCTAGGCCCCTACAGTAAGTAGTGGTCACTAAGGAGCACCGAAGGAGATTGGGTTTCAATCAACCATTCAGTGACGTGTCCGTACAAACACAGAGCCATACACGATTAGCAGGCAATGGCTGAGGATTAAAGCCAGATCTGAGACTGGAAATTTCCATTCCAGTCTGCAGTCCTAACCGCTCACCCAAGCACGCCTGCTTTGTTTGCTCATGTAATCTTTGTTGAATTCAAAAGCATTTACGGTAAGGACGAGTTCAGCAAGGCGGACAATGACCTAAGTAGGCGGGTCTAGAACAATTTGTTTATCAAGAAAATATTGGAGGGCTCTTAGATCATCGTTGTTTGGGACAACAGTGTAAAGGTCCTTTACATCACCAGTGCAAATAATACGAGATTCGTGGCTAAACTGGAACGCATCAGGGATTAATAGAGCGTGAGTTGTGTCTTTGATATAAGAAGGGGTAGAAACGAGAAATAAGCGAGCGGCGAATTCAACCGGAGCAGAAATGTGCACAGTTGGGCAAGAAATGGTAGAGACAATTGGGCGACCCGGACAATCAGGTTTGTGAATTTTAGGTAAAATGTAGAAGATAGATACTTTAGGAACTCCCACTGATCGCTAGGAATGAGTTTCCTAGCGATAAGTGGGAGTTGCTCATTCGCAATAAACTCTAAAATTGTATCGGAAACTATTGTGTTGTAGACAGGGGTTGGGTCTGACTGAATTTCTGAATAAAAGTGTTAGTTGGAAAGGATGCGGTAACATTCGGCTATATTCAAATCACGTCTCCACACAACAGTAGCGCCACCTTTATCAGCCTGAAGAATGATAATATTATCCCTGCCTCTGAGTGGTGCAATGGTACTAGTCTCAGATAACGATAAATTTGATGGGGCATGATTATTAATATTTTCGGAAAGTAAATTCTGAGTCTGTTCAATAAACGGGTAATGGCAGGAATGTCGGTGGGTGGAGGCATCTAGGAACTTTTTTGGGGGACAATGGAGTCAATAAGCGCAGCAATGGGGGTTAAAATAGGAGTTGTGGTTGGTTGGAAATTTGAATGGGGTTTGTCAAAGTGCACTTTAAATTTGATTTTACGAAAAAAAAACTCGAAATCACGGTCAATATCGAAAAGATCAATGGAGACGTGGACATTTTTGGTACAATTTTGACCCATGGCTTAAGAGAGCCTCCTCGGGATCTGATATTCTGATGTCTGTGGGAATTTTGGTGATAAAGTATTTTAATTGTTTTGAGCTGAAACGCTAGGATAGGAATGGTTGTTAGATTGGATTTGACGGTTGTATTTAGATGGGTACTGGTACTGATTACCAGAAAGCCTAGAAGGGTATTTATTATTATTTAATTATTTATTTTCATTTTTTATCTTTACAAACGGTATTTTTTAAATTTTTAGAAACAGACCTGTATTTTTTGCTTTCAAATTGTGGTCATTTTCCAACATCTATACGGGCAAAGGTGTTTTTGATCGTGTTTTTTTCTCGTATTATTTTAAAAAGCACCCTCCAGATTGGGAGATATCAGTTTCTTAGACTGGTTTAGAATATATTATTCCATCCTTCAACAAAATTTGACATTATCAGTCTCAGGTTAACTGAGTGGGTATAAGGACCTGCAAGTCTGGATCCTCCTCAGTAGCGTTTGCATAAATCCGAAATTACATAAAACACCTTCGCCCAGAAACATTTTGGAAAATGACAACATTTTGAAAGCAAAAAATACAGATACTGATAACTTACAAAAGGCTGTTCTAAATCTAAAAAAGGCCCACTCACTAAGTATATGAAACACTTGTACTTGTATAAATGAAGTACTTTTTATTTCGTCGCATTGTCTACTACGATTCGTCGTATTGAAAACTACGATTCGTCATAATGTCCACAGCCATTCGTTGTATTGACCACTACGATACGTCGTATTGACCATACAGGTAAGAGATCAATACGACGAAAGTTTTCGTCGTATTGACTTTCGTCAATACCATATTCTAAACTAACTAACGAGAATTTTACTTGTACCTAAATCAATAATAAATAGCAAATTTAATAAATTTTTAAGGTACTTAATGCATGTTGCTGTAAAGCTGACCTACTAGGAAGTTCAACGATTAATTTTGGTTCAAAAATCTTCTCGGTTTTCCATGGGTGACACACCAGGATTCCTTCAACAGCATAATAATCGCTGTTATAGGGTCAGTTTGAGGGACGATATTTTCATTTTCTTAATAATCAGATACCTCATTTACTGGATGAGCTTAACAATAGTCTATAGATACAGGGTGGCTCATAACCTTTGCCCCCCTACCTACAGCCCGAACCAGAAAAGTCGCGCAATCATGTTATAGCATATTTTGTAGAGAATCTTATTGTGGATCTCGTATAGTAATCAGTGTTTAAATCAGTTCTAAAATAAAAAAGTTATGAATAAAAATCTGAGACAAGGTCGATGTTTAGAAATTATTAAGATTTTTTATCTCAACGGCAAGTCGAACTTCACGCAATCATTGTGGAAATGACTTTAAAAGGGAACTGAAGACTTCGACTTCATTTTTAACCCATTCAGCACATCATTACGGGAAACTGGGTAGCGGAAAAACTGAAGCGGAGTGAAACATGGGTTAAAAGGAATTTGAGAAAAAGTTAGTCATTTTCTTCATTTTTGTTTGGTTTCTGAGTTGAAATGGAAACGAACTGGTTTCAAATTTTGAAAAATTTAACTCCAGTTAGAAAACCAGTCCAACTTAAATAAAACGGTATGATTACCAGTCTAACATTTTAAAAAACCCAGATAAACAAGTTCAAACGAAAGAAACGGGACAAAACCCAAGCAAATGAGAAGAAAATGGCTAACTTTTTCTCAAATTCCTTTCAACCCATCTTTCACTCCGCTTCAGTTTTTCCGCTACCCAGCTTCCCGTATTGATGTGCCGAATGGGTTGAAAAATGAAGTCGAAGTCTTAAGCTCCGTTTTAAAGTCATTTCCACAATGATTGGGTAAAGTTCGACTTGCTGTTGAGGTCAAAAATCTTAATAATTTCCAAAAATCGACCTTGTCTCAGTTTTTTATCCATAACTTTTTTATTTTAAAACCGATTTTAAAACTGATTAGTATAAGAGATCCGCTATAAGATTCTTTTAGATATAACATGATTGCGCGACTTTTCTGGTTCGGGCTGTAGGTAGGGGGGCAAAGGTTATGAGCCACCCTGTAGTATCTATATGTATGTATGTATTTATTCTTCTAGTTGTCCATCGGCCAGTGCCTTTACAACCTCGTATTTTTACAATCATGAATATTTCCTTAAATCAGATTTGATCCTTCGTTACTAAAGGATAAAGATGTTAAAATGTTTTGGTAATTAATGTTACAATTACAGATTTGTATGGTTACATCGAAAGCCAAATAAATTAAAATATAAGTATTACATGGTAATATGTTTCTTTTTAAAATAATGGTTACATTGCGTTTTAAAATAGATTTAAAAGTAGAGTTTCAAAAATTATCATTATTTGTTTTGTTTGCGCATTGATAAGAAAAAAAATAATTAGGTGTCGTATAGTTTCTTGTAAGTTGTTAGTAGATTATTTCTGCAGTATAATTTCTAAATTCGGTCCCTCATTTGGGTAGTGCCTCATTCATTCATATTTAGCCGTTGCTTTTTTGCCTGTCTTTGTCCAGCACTACCGTGTGGGCTCTTGAGTAGACCGTTTTGAACCGTGAATTTTCCGCATTCGGATTTGTTGTCAGTTCTGGTAAAGCGTTTATTTTCTTTGCCGACTTCGGTGTTCTTGAATTATGGTAAATGATGTCCGTTGTTTCATTAGAATCCTGCAATGATTGCATTTTGCGAGCGATTCGTTCATCATATATTTGTTTTTAAATTCGTGGAGGGATATCATCGTTAAAAAAAATATTTTGGGAACCTTCCTTAGGTTTCAGTCGTGATTTCAAAGCTCCAACAGCTAGTTTGTCTTTTAGCCTAACAAAGCTTACTGCAATTGGTATATTTGTTCCCAGCTTGAACTTGCCTAGTCTTCTTGTTGCATCTTTTGATGGTTCTAGAGCTCCTATCTTTTTAGTGACCTCAGACACTTTGTTCTCTCTCTCCTTCCAAGTCTCGTCTTCTTTATCTGGTATTCCGAAGAATACCAGATTTTTCTTCCTTCCTTCCATGTATTGAAAATCTCCTTGATGTTCGAGATCAGATTCGTTTTCGCAGTTCTTTATTTTCCTCTTTCAATTCTTTTATTTCGTTCAGTCGTGTTGTGAAGACGTCTAACTGATCTATCATTTGCTTCATGAGCTGTGATTCTTCCTTCAAATTTTCGGTATCATTCTGTTGGCTGGAGTCATTTGTAGATGCCTTAGCGTTGTTTTGTCTGTTCCTTGTTGATCCCATGTCTCATCAGCCCAAATAAAATGTAACGGGAAACAGATTTCAGAATCTTACGTTGGTTGTTACTATTATATTTAGTTATTGTTTGGAAGTTCAAATTCGTTATAACTTGCTTGTTGTGATGCCCGGTGTAGCTTACGCCTTTGATTTGCCAAAAAATAATTTGAGAACCAAATCTCCTGCTACATCCGGGCTATGAATCCAAATTTTGGACGGGGGGTGTGTCGCTTTTTTGGGTTGGCTGAATTTCTCTTTCTTTGCTATGCACGATAATGGCGCCCTTTCGACTTCTCCTTCTTACTTCACTTTTACTGAATGCATTTCGTTGTTTTTAATGGCCTGCAGTAAATATAATTCCACTTTTCACTTGTGTAGTTTCACTTTTGTCGTTTTGCACGATTAACGGCCTATATAAATTTCAACTTTATTACTTTAAATAAAGCTGACACTGTCCTCCAGCGCAGCGAGGATAGCCCTTTGGACTCAGTATGCGTTACAGACATATGTTAAAAGATGTATTATTTGGTTGAATGATTAGGTTTTGAGTTGGTTTGTTTATACAACTATACATTAGGGGTAGTGGAAAATAAGTGGTGGCCACATATTTGGACTGACTTCTTTAGCACTGTTGTCACAATATCCTCAATCAAAGACGCTGGCAGAGATTGTACTTTAACGAAGTTGACGAAGAATTTTGGAATAGTTCCTCTTGCTCCGATGTATAGCCTAATTACGTGTATCGCTTGGAGAGATAACTTATCCCTGAAGTACTGGATGCATGGCTCGTATATTTGTTTTTTTTTAAATCTACGAGCTCGGCTTGATTTGAGTCTTGCTCCATTTGGATTGTGGGATCTAGGATGAGGCCCTGTTTTGATACTGGGTTGTATGCAATAATGTCTACACGTCTTGATGTAGGGCCAAGGGTATTCGGATTTTGATCTGTACAGTCTTCTTCACTTGCAGTACATTCGACTTCCTGAAGGACTCTCCAGCCCTGTTTGACCATAACTTCGGCGATTAGTCGCCTCACTGCGTGATGAAGGTTATTCGTTAAAAGTTCACCCCTTTGACATTTTCCGAGGACGTGTCCTAAAGTTTCGGTCTCTCGACAGCCGTAGCGGCAGTTGAGGCTAGATCCAAGGTCAGGTCGTGGGATGGCTTTTACAGGCATTACATACGCATTTATTTTGATTGAGTTTACCCATTCTGAAGAAGAGAGTCCGTTTTTTGAATGAATCCATCTATTGGCAGACGGACATTCTTTAAACTGAATAACCACTTGTCCTTTTTGTGGTAGTTTGCACCAGCTCTCGTACTCTCGAGATCGCAGGTGCTCACGGATAAACTTACTTGTATTCGAATTAATTTTGGCAATAGTGTTTCTAATTTCTTCAGGTATAGTTAGAAAGTCCAGGCATTTTGCTTGATCGGATCTGAAATCTTTGCTTAGAAAGGGGATATTTGAATTTAAAACAATTTCCAATGCATTATAATTTTGTATTTCAGCTTCCCAGTTGGCGCGGACGAGCCCAATACCTTTAACTTTGCAACTGGAGTAGAGCATACTAGTGGGAGTGCTGATGGGCACTAATAATATTTCCTTACAGGAGCTACGAATAATTTTGTCGATAGAATCCAAAAAAATTGTTGACAGTTTTGATAGTAGGGCGTGTTGGAAGGGGAAAATTAAGGTTGGCCACATATATGATTTAAAAACTTTCAGCTTTTGATCGGGTCGAAGCATTGGTGTGGAGACTAGTTTTTCAACTTTTGTGTTAAACTCTTTAGCGCAACTTCTCTCATCGAATACGATGCAGTCGCTAAATGCGACTCCCAAGTACTTGATAGTATCGTCGGGTTCGATGCAGGAGATGACATTTTCCGATACTTGCAGGGGCTCTTGACATAGTTCGCCTTTGACAACAGAAATAGCAACACTCTTCAATGGATTTATTTTCAAGCCGATTTGAGCCAAAGCTTCAGTGCTCTGCTGGAATAGCTCGATTGCGGATATGCGTGAATTGCCTATAATTCCTGTGTCGTCTGCAAATTCGGCATTAGATACACTGTCGTGCAGATTGTGCAGCAAGTAGCCAAACTTGTCAGTTACTTCCTTCTCACTTAGCTCGCTTATCATTGGATCCACAGCGACGTTGAAAAGGAATGGAGACATTGGTGCCCCTTGCATCACCCCCCGTTCGAATTTAATTAAACCGGTTTTACCCTGGACTGTATTAATATGTGTAGAGTTTCCCACGGCTAGACTACAGGTTAAATGTTTGAGAAGGGTAGGGGCTGGTTTTGAATATATTTGATTCAAAATATGAGAATGACCTAAGTTGTCAAAGGCCTGGGAAATGTCACCAAAAATTATAGTACAATCCCCTTGTTCTTGCTTAGCTTTTCTAAGACATTCGTTAATTATTGTGGTATTTATTAAAGTACCGGCCGAATTGGTGAATTCCCTCTGGTTTTCATTTAATTTGATATATTCTCTTAAATCTTTGTCCAGAACCTTTTCGATTATTCGCCTCAGTACAGATGTTACGGTAATGGGCCTCCAGCTGTTTGAGGAATTGGGGTTCCCAGACTTGAAGATTAAGATGGTTTTGGCTCCTTGTAGGAACGATGGTACATAGTTGTATTTAATCATGTATGTGATAATGTCACTCATCACAATTTTAGACTTTTTGAGCGTGGCCTTCACCCACCGTGGTAGTATTCCGTCGGGCCCTGGCGATGAATCTACGTTCATTCTTTTTATCCGGATTTTCACTTTTCCTGGGGAAATCACATGGGAGTATTCTGAATCGATAAGATTTTGTTCCAACTCGGATGTTGGCTTATATTCTGGTAGAATGGCAGGATTTGGAGTACTCCAGCGGGATGAAAAGTCTAGTTCTAGCTTTTCTAGTGAAATTTTGCACTTTTTGTCATTAGTACTCATTATAAGTCGTACTGCTTTCTTTCGTTGGTTATAAAACAAGTACTGGATCATATTTTCTTGGTGAGTTTGCTTTCGAGCCGTTCTTTTTCGATTAGAAGCTCTCTGTGGATTCGAACTTGAGCTGAATTTTGAGTCAATATTTTTAAATCCAGCGTTAATTTTCCTTAATTCGTTGAATTTCTTTCCTGGGTTTTTGGGTCCTGGAAGTTCTACATCACATTTTCTTAATATCGTTACCAGTTCGTCACAGTGAGCTTCAAACACTTCGTGGTTGGGGACCATATCTAAAAGCAGGTCGCTATACTTTTTGATTAGTCTATCAAAGTCTGCATTCAATGTAGGTATTTCAGGGTCTTGGCTGTCATTGAAAATATTTCCGAGGAATGATTGATCTAGATCGTCCAGAACACTCTGTCTATGGATCTCAGGGTGCGCGCTGGTTATGTCTTTTGAGCCCCCTTTGTTTGTATAATCTGTCGCAGTGAGGACAGGGAATTTGGCTTTGACCTTGGGAGTTCATGACTTTAGTAATAATTCTGAATGTTATTTACAAAAGTGTATGGCATACGGCTTACGGTTCATGTTTTTGCAGCTCATTTATATTGCAGTAAATGTCTGGGAAACACAAAATAATGATACTTAAAGATAGTTTGAAACTAATCCATTTGACATTGAACGAATATTTGGTTTAGTTAATTGTTTCAATTGGCCTCGGGTGCTGTAGAAGTTTTAGTGTAGAATTTAGCTTCAGGGTAATAAATGTTACCGGGGTTTGAAATTCGCGGAGTTTGGATGTTGTCAGTCTTCCATTCTCGACGTGCGTTTGATAGATGAATTTGGGAAAATTTTGAATTAATTATTACTTGTCAATTCGGATTATTTTAAACTGCAATTTGGCACTTAAACACTGCTGAATAGAGAGGGTTATGTTAATGTATTCTATGGGATGATTATGCTGTATATTTTGATATTTTTTGAGGGGTTTTTCAGAGCGAGCAAAACCGTGCACCGCAGCCTACCTGCCTCCCGCCTCCCTCCTTAATATTTTATTTCAAAATGTCTATCCTGTGGAGAATTTTTACGTGCTTCGAGTTTGCGCGCCAGTCAAGGATTCGATAGTATCTATATGTATTTATATATATATATATGCATCTACACACTAGGGCTTAACTAAGAAAAATCAAACTGACCAACTGATTACTTTTATCAAGTGCGTGCAAATAACATGTACGTAATCGTAAATTCATTTTAAAGTTACAAACCCGTGTCTTTAACTAAACCGTAGAATGTATCAAAATCTGTGGAGATTTACACAAAATTTTAAATTCTTAGCAAAAGCGAATGTGTAGGTAGAGTATATAAAAACAAATGGTACATTTTGCACCTCTTTTAAATATTTGAAAGGTCCGCTCGGCCTACTACAGACTGTTTCGTAGGGAATTTTCATAAATGACCTCTTTCGTAATGATATGAGCTGAGCCTTCGTTTGTATTTTGACACTCACTATGTAACATGGATTATGAATATGACCGACTCCGTAATTGCAATGTATGTATTATGTGATTCAAAAGCGAGAAACAAAGACTAACTTCCCGCAAACACTGAATTTGCAATTATGTTATATAGGTATACCTAAATCCAGTTAAACGAAGTTTTCATTATGCTATATTATGTGTTTTGAAAATCCATTATGCTCAAATATGCTTTTTCAAACTTCATTATGCTTTTTATGCTTTTTCAAATTTCATTATGCTTTTTATGCTTTTTCAAATTTTAGTTTTTACGTATTTCGATTTTACATAATGCCAAAAGCTTTAAACCCTGGAAACCAGTATGTTGTCGTTAATTATGCTTTTTTATGCTTTTTATGCTTTTCAGTTACCCTGCTGATAAAGTCTGTATGTTAGCAGATTAAAAATAAATTAAGCAACTTAAACGGGTAGTTAAAAATTCCATTTTGCATTTTTCTAGCTCTGAGCATTTTTTGAACTCAATAAAATCATGTTCTTGGATCAGTGAGGCAAGAGGCAACTTATATTTTTGCATTTTCAGAAAAGTTACAAATAATTTGTTTATTATTCAACAAAGTGCAAAACTGTAACTCGTGCGTGTGTTTAGTTATAAAAGCGCAATTTGCTCTGTTACAAACGTGCGAAAACACGTTTGCGGATCTGCTTTAGTTCAAGCAAGAATAACAGTATCACAGCTGCGGATGAGCGTAGTGTGATAATTGTGGTCAAAACATTTTAAGTTCGCAAATCTACCACGTTTTGCAAAAATAGTTGTGTACACTCTACCAACTAACGCATCATTTTAGCCAAAAAGTGAGTCGTATTTGTCGCATCATAATCGTAAAACTAATCGCATCTGGATCTCATGCATCTTACACCCATCATAACCGCATCATGCAGCTTTTATGCGGTTAGGATGAGTGTAAGATGAGATCCAGATGCGATTATGATGCGATTATGATGCGGCAAATAGAACTCACTTTTTGGCTAAAATGATGCGTTATTGATGTGGTGATTTTTTGCAGTGTACTCAATTGCATTCAAAATTTCTGTTTTCAAATTTCGATTTCGATTCTGAAAATGGTGATATTTTTTCTAAAATTGCCGAAATGTGATGAGAAGGTTGGTTATTTGGTAAATAATGAAAGAAATGAAAATGATGGTGGAGGTGCGCTCCATCGTGTTGAAGTTTCCCACCTGGATGGCGCTGTTGGGAATGGACGCCGGCTGGCGCTTCAGTTGCTAGGATCTCAGTCAATTTTGAGCGCGATTTCGCGGGAAAAAGTTGCAGGCAGGTGGCGAGAGTTCCTTGATCAACAGAATGACCTTGAGGTCTTCAATCTTCTCGGGGATGCAGTGGGCCTTGTCGTAGAGCGTAATGAAGGTGAACATGTACGCCAGGCCGACGTACAGGCCGAAGGCGCCGACGAGCGGAAGCTTGGCCATGAAGCGGATGGCCAAGAAAGTGTAGACTGTGCTGGTGAGGATGCAAAACTGCTTGTAGGAACGCAGAATGAAGCGCTTGCACTGGTTGAAGAGTTTAATGCGCAGTTGCATTCTGCGCAGCCACGTGTAGGCTTCCACCGCATCCAAACCTCACACCTTGTTATTCAGATTGGCGCTGCACTCGATTTTCCTTCTCAGGTCAATGTTGGAAACGTCAAGGAAGGAGATTTGAATGAAAACGGCGAGAAATGCAGTGGCGTACTCGTAGGACAGAATGATTGCCTCCACGAGGGTGACCAAGCCGTGCTTTAGAATGGTTAGAGAGTTCAAGGTCATGGCGGGGTCATTGACCTCCAGGGCGAAGTAGTTCTATTTGAGAACGAGGAGGGTCATCACGTCTGCAACGACCACAATGGTGGCCAGCGTCTTTTGCAGAAGTTCTTGCACCGAAAGCTGGGTCAGACAGCGCTTCCTTTCCTTCCCCTTTTTTACTGCAAAAATGTTAAATCCTTTTTGAAAACCATTTGTAAACATTCTCAAAACTCCCGGGTATGTTCCCATTTGAAAAAAATCATGGAGAAATAAGTTGGGTCTATTTAAAATGTACCTTGTGGACTGTGACATATTTCGTTCCAAATGATGACGATGACGCCATTCCACTTGAGCTGACAGTGGAACTTCCAAAGGACGAGCATCCAGATTCCAGAAGAAACAAAGGAGAAATAATCGGACTGCAGTTGTTGCGGGAATCCATTGTGTGGTCAACGCCGTCGCTTCCAGAAAATGAAAAGTGATGAGAATCGTGAGGAAAAGAGAAATGTAGAACAAAACCATGCAGACGGCCATTTTCCACTTGGACGCCGTCTCCTGGATTTCCCCCGTTCTGAAGTTGACTGTAAAAGGCAAGCGATTGAGAATGGCCACTATCACAAAATTCCGTTTTCGGCAGTGGTCAACAGTTTTTAAAAAAAGCGCGTTTTTTGCCCCAAAAAATGTTTTCCCTCGTCTACGGGCTTTTAGTTGGATGCTGAGTCTGGCAAATGGAGCTGAAGCACTAAAACTAGTACTCTTGATCGAGACAGAAAGCAGATGACGAAAACAGAGGGGATTTATTTGAGGTTAATTGGACCATTGCTTATTTCGTGGCTGTAAATGGTATTGAGTTTATGGGAACACCAGAAACGCAATGGCTAAAACAATAGTACTACCCAAGCAAACTAATAGGTACTGAAATGGATTGCATCACAATTTCGCGAAGGATCAAGAAGAAGTTGATCTCATTTCAAAAGCATTGAAAAAAGACGACGAATAAAATCACGTTTCATGATGGTCACGTGTCATGATGGTCGTGTCAAGACGGCTACGTGTCATGATGGTCGTGTCATGACGGCTACGTGTCATGATGGTCGTGTCATGACGGCTACGTGTCATGATGGTCGTGTCAAGACGGCTACGTGTCATGGTGGTCGTGAAAAGACGGCTACGTGTCTTGATGGTCGTGAAAAGATGGCTACGTGTCATGATGGTCGTGAAAAGACGGCTACGTGTTATGACGGTCACGAGTCGTGACGGTCACGAGTCGTGACGGTCACGAGACTAAGCATAGTGGACTGGAGTTGAGCGTAAAGGAATTTAAATGGGAATACTCAGAGTGGAAGGCTTAAGCAGGAAGGGGTAGGCGGGTAGGCGCAAGCGGAAAGGCCTAGAGGGGAAGGTTAAGGCAAGAAGGTTCAGACAGAAGGCTCGGACGGAAGGCTCAGGCGAAAGGTTCAGTCAATAAACCTCAAGCAGAAAAGTTTAGGATGAAAAGCTCAGGCAGGAAACCACAGACGGAAAGCAAATGTGGGAATGCTTGGGCGCGAAGACACATAAAGGAAGGCTCACGCTGAAAGGTTTAAGAGGCATGGCTCATACATACGGAAAGGTTAGGGCAATAAGGCTTCAGCGTGAAGGGTAGGACGCGAGTGTGCAGGCAGGAAGGCTGAGGCGGGAAGACACATTTGAGAATGCTACGGCGAAAAGGTCCAGGAAATAAGGATTTGGCGGAAACGTTAATACGGGAAGGCGCGGACAGGAAGACTCAGTCACACAGAAAGGCTCAGGTTAAAAGAGAGTCATACAGGAAGGCTTAAGCAGGAAAGTTCAGGAAGGAAATCTCAGAAAGAAAGGCTCAGGTGGGCACGCTTAGGTCGGAAGGCTCGGGAGGAACGGTTCAACGAGTAAGGTATTGGCGGAAAGGACAAGGCGGAAATGCTTAAACGGGAAGGGTCAGGCGGGAGCACTTAGGTTAGAAGACTAACGCGGGGAAGCTTAGTCGGAAAGGATCAAAAGAAAAGGGTCATGCAAGAAGGCTCATGCTAGAAGGCTCCGGCAGTAAGACTTACACGAGGAAGCTGAGGCGGAAAAGTTCAGGAGGATTGGCTTATGTGGGAATGCTTAGGCGGGAAAGCTTAAGTGAGAAAGGTCAGGAGGGAAAGCTCAGGTAGCAAGGCTTCGGCGTGAATACTTATGCGGAACGGTCAGGCGGGAAGATTCACGTAAAGCATCAGGCAAAAAGACTGACGAGAAGGAATGAACAATAAGGTCTCGGCGGGAAGGCCTAGGCTGTAAGTCTTAATTGGGAAGGTCTAGGTGGAATGCGTCATTGCGGGAAGCTTTAGGCTGGAAAGCTTAATCAGGAAGGCTTAGGCGAGAAAGTCTTAGGCGGGAAAGATTAAGCAGAAAGGTGCAGACAGTAAAGCTCAGGCGGAAGGCTCAGGCGAAGCAGAATGACAGATTTCACAGAAATACATCTGTGACAAGTAGCCACTGACAATCATACTTTGTAAATGTAATACTTAACCTAGAATTTTGTTATGATAGTATCACACTGCATACAGTGTGTGGTTATATAATATTTGCCAATGGGTTGTCCAAAAAAATTTCAAAAAAGGACATACTTAACTAAATACAGTACGCAATAAAATAACCTAAACCCGATGTGCCGAACTCTGCTGCTGCTG
>JAQFZC010004435.1:0-16149 GCA_034695205.1 Dicyrtoma fusca | reverse complement strand
ACTACAGTTTTACACATGACATGACATAGAACAGTGACCATTGCTGAACAGTTTGTCATTGTTGTGTGAGCATTCATCGTATATGGCTAAAGTTGTTCCGTAATACCTGCGCTACAAGTCGTGTCCAAAACCTGCATGACTGTTTGCTTATATTACGCTTACACAATCCACATCTTAAATGTGACATTCCTTGCCAAATGAACGTTTTAAGTTTTCTTAATATTGTGTTTAGGTCCAACACAGACATCTAACTAACTTGTATTTTGTGCAATTTCAGCGAAACGACAATGTCTGCACAATTCGAGACAGCATGGGATCTAGACCACCGTTCATTGTTGCAAAAGGAGATATGGCTCATATGGACTTCATTCAGTTTTTCGTTGTTGTTGGCAACCAGATAATAGAATGTGAAGCATCATTTTTGCAGGCGTTGGACACCTGCTTTAAGGCTTATCATGTGCTAAACTTAGCGTACTCGGCTGAAACGGAAGCTATATGGTACTTCTTCGAGTTTGGAATTTTCTCACGCCCGTATTGCGCTGTGGAACATGTTCCACAGCAGGTGAAACTGCTGATTAGTCAAACTATTTCAAAAATCAATCGAAATCAAGTGCAGGATTTATCTGAATAACGGAAATTTATAGCTTACGATATCTATTTCATGATCCTTGTATTGTACACATTGTTATTGATGTAGTGTAGTATAATTCTAAAAATCTCCACGTAAGTTAATCGATGTGAATAGTATTTAATTCTTTGCTTAATCATGCAACTGCAACTACATCTCATTGAAGCTTTTGATTATAGAAGTAAAGTGTATAGTTTCAATAAAATAGTAGGTAATATAAAGCTTTGCCTGTTATTAGATTTAAAAAAATATGTTGCACTATATGGTTATCACATTTACATGTCTTATTGTACTGAAAATGTTATTGGTATAATTTATCGTCAAATATTGTTTGTTGGATGTTTGAACTTAAGTGTCCATGTTGTCAAATACTTGTATTAAACGTTTTATTAATTTCAATTTGTAATGTGTTGTGTGAAAACAAAATTGCATAGCTATAATAATGGTGTTATAAATACGGAAAAAAACTGCATATATTTTCGCGTAAACGCAAGCATAATTTTTGGCTGTAGAAATGGCATACAAGTTAATGTGAGAATGGGCATTACATTCAACGGCAGAAAGTGCATATTTTATTATATGTAAAGTAGTAATAATTTAAGCAGGACGTAATGTTAGACAAAATGAAGTAACTTAGATAATATATTTACTTGTGTGGTCGCAGCTTTATTTACTAAAAATGTGGTAAAAACTCTGTGCTGGAAAGCAGCAATAATATTGACAATAATTTTAGTCAGATATAGTTACCATTGGCAACTGCATTGCAATTATCGTATGAACAGTATTTATATAGTGTTCAAACCTTGTAAATTATCTCACCGTGGAATTTGTCAACAATGTTACATTGGCAACGCTACCACGATTGTTGTATTTGATGGAATTTTTCTAAACAATTTACGGGTACAATATTTACTCAATATTGCATCATTACCAAATTTATTATTTCCCCAGTGATATTTTATCTTAACAATATTCATTTTGTAGTACCAAATGTTAGTGGTACTTTATTTGCAATATTCTCAACAAGCCGAATTTGCTAGTGGAATCTGCAAAATTTAGCAGGGTCTATGGCAAAATTCGCCTAATATTTCTCTGTGTGTACTGACAGTTGACACTGCACAGCTGACTGTGATGACGTAGTTGACATACATCACAGAAGAATGGAAGATCAAGATCAAGATTGAGATTGAGATTGAGAATTAGAAGGAAAAACAAAGAAATGTGTAGATCAACTTACAAATACTGTACAGATGCAGAGCTCCTTGTGCTTTTATAGTTCGTTCTTGCCACAGAGTGCAGTGATTCAATTTTCAGTGATGATTAGATTTCATTAGACATTTCTTATTTCTTCTATTTTTCTAGTTTCATTTCCATGAGTTTAGTCATTATTAGCTGTTAAAATCGTTAGTGAATTAATTAAATACGAATAAACATAATGATTACTTCATTGTAGCGTATTTAATTAATTATATAAAAGAGCACGATTTCGTCGGGAGAACTAACTTACTAGGTTGAAGCAGGTATAAAATATGGATCCATTGAGCTTGGCCACTTCCAGTTCTAGTCTGAGGCCGTCGGAGACTATAAAGATGAACTTGCCGACCTCATCCAATAAAAGAAAGTCATTCGAAAGTAACCCGGACCCGGATGACTGCAGTACTCCAAAAAAAGCACAGAGAGACGATGTTCCGAATACTGACTCAGTGTCCCATGCCGAGGGAGATTTACCACCCAAAACAGAACCGGAAATGCAACATCCAATATTTTCAACTGATTTAGTAAGTTTAGTCCTTTTCCTTTTAACCTTATTCATTATTCAAGCTCACATATTTAAAAATGGTAGCTCAATTATTGCTTCTAATGTAGGCACATTTTAAATGTTATAGGTTACTTTTATCTAATCGAGTATACTCTGTTTATACGCAGGTGATGTTGAAAGTTCTTGGGAATCTTAAAAATTCGGATTTGTTCAACTGTCGTAAAGTTAGTTCAGGATTTAAAGCATACTCAACTGAAATTTTGTGCAAACTTAGTAGACGGTCTGGAGTTACTTTCAATTACCATTGGGGTACAAAGGAGTACTCAACCAGCTTTTCAAGAACAGTCAAATCTTTGACCAGCTTTTCGGAATTTCTTGAAGAATGTGAAGACTCGCATTTTCTTTTTAAATCTTTAGCGTTTGGCTGTGGAAAATTTGTCTCTCTCGATTTGCAGAAATTTTTAATACGTCATGGACGGAAGGTGCGATCGCTGTCTATTGAGCTTTTCCCCCCCATGGATTCATCTGTCAGTTTTAAATCCAGAATCTACCCTTCCGTCACTTTATTTCAAAAAGTATTTCTCAGTCAAATCCCGAACGTTGAATCACTAACCCTCATCAAGTTCCCGTTACCATGGAAATCAGGTCCTAGCCCCCTTGACCTTGGAGCCAACGTCATAGAAATTAAACTAAGATCTCTCAAAACCCTAATATTGGACGAGAGAACTCTCCCAACTCACATCTTGATCGATATTCTTAATGCAGCTGTGAATTTGGAGCATTATTCAGCATCTGACGAGCCAAAATCAGAAATCATGCAGCACTTCTACAATGCGGGTAGACTACGTGCAATCAAAAAATTAATTTGGAAGCCCTCAGCTGAAGAAATTGATGTGTATGAAAATATTGTGAAGGATTCTGAAGCAGTGGCTCAACTAAGATTAACCTCTCTTCATTTAGATTTTCGAGAAATCCCATGTGCAACTGAACTTTGGACTCGACTTGGAAATATTTGTTCCAAATTGCTAGAAAGCAGTGCCTCAAGTTTAAGAGAATTCAATTCAGAAACTTCACTTGGATTTTTAGGAAGTAGACTACAACTTCCCCGGCTAACTAACGTTAAGTCGGTCCTTTTAGGAACATCTGCAAGTTCTTCAGTGATCGCAGATAATCAGACCGGTCCATATTGTATTATTAAAAAATACTTTCCTGCGGGATTCCAGTTTTGCTCCGTATTTCCCAATGTAACTCTAGTTGAAATTTCTTTTCATATCACAGCGAGTGTACCGTGGGAAACTTATTTTGATATAATGTATGATCCAGTTCCATCCGTCAAAACATTGAAAATTGGAATAACCAGGAATTTTTCTGTGAAGTGGCTAAGAGATTTAGCCGCCTTATTTCCTAATACTGAGACATTACTTATTAAAACTCAATATTTTGATTTCCCTAATGCTGCAAAGCACGGTCTGTGGAGCTTTAAAAAATTACAATATCTCGATTTTAGAATTGACGTAACACGAAATATGTCACTGGAAAATGCATTTCCTACTCTGGACTCTGCTTTTACGGGATTTACAGAGGATACTGTTTTGAAGCTTCACGAAAACTGTAATTCGATTGACATTTTACAAGTTGAAAGTTTACGTGAAAAACCTTCGATTGTGAATCTTACCGGTTAGAGTTTGAATTTATTTCCATTTTTTCCTTTACATAATATATTGCCTACAGAACATGTATTCATATTTTTGACTGGACTGTTATCTCTGTTTGTTATAATTATTACAGAATTACGAGAGTTTTATTTGGATATTCTCGATCATTCAACTGTCGATCGGTCTGGCTACCCTTGCGTATTAACTAGCGTGACGGGGAAGTTTGCATTTGGAATGTGTCCGCTGTTGAAAGTGTATCTTCAATCAGATGCTGACAAAACAAGAAATAGAACAGGTACGGTCAATTTTTATAAGTCTCTAAAGATTTTAAATGGTTATTATTTGTGTTTTACGATTGTTGATTTTAGAACTAAAGTGATGATTTTTTTTATTTTGCAGCCCTTGCTAAGCGATTGAGTGTTTTGGAGCCTTATACATACAAACAGAAAACACATATAAAGCATTTTGATTTTGTAAACCGAAAACATTGACAACTATCTACCTTTTTGACTGTACGAGTTCCAATTTTTTTTACATCATTTTGTGTTAGCTTCTATGGCATTTGTAGTTTAAGTTACAATTAATCCTTTTTAACGTATGTACCCAATTGTTCCAAGTAAATTATGTAACATGCGTTTATGTAATTTAATGCGTAATTCTAAGTAACTGGTAGTTTTTCGAGAATCATAATTTATTCAAAATATGTGTACGTATGTAAGTACGGTACTGCACTGAGTACTGATTAAGGTATCAGTACCATGTATACTTATCATACGGATTCACAAAAATAAATCAAAGGTTGTGTAAAGAAAAAGACTAACAATAGTAGAACAGTAAATAATAATAACTTAGTCTGTTTTTTCCGCTAAATACTTGACAAGAGCAATTTGTTGTAAACTTTTCTGAACTCGCTGGAAATGTTTATGAGTGTAGGGGAGGAGGGCCCATGTTTTCAAATATCCTAATTCTGATGGATTAGTCGTGGTCAGAAGAATATTGAGAAGCACTTGGGCCTCCGTGGAAGTTCTTGTGTTCGTGTTCCAGCGTTGGGCATAAGTCATCATTTGAGCCTTGTACTCTTGAGGGAGGGAGGCTATTACAAACTTCAGCTCCGTTAAGTCAGGCACATCTATAAAATCCATAAATCATATTATAAATAAATATATAAAATAATACAGTACATGAAAGGATTGATAGAAAATAACAATAATCTTACGATTTTATAACTCAAAATTACGTAATATCTGCATTACCTCTAATGATCTTAAGCAATGTAAAAGGTCGATCGAGTTCAATGGCTAATTTGATAGCATGCTGCCACTCTCCCTTCCTCAGTAGATTCTTCAACATTTGGTCTTGCTCCACAGTTTTGTTTTTCTTTTCTACTTTTTCTTGATATTTTTCCTCTGTTACGTCCACTGACACCGTTAAAATGGAATCCGCGGATCCTGTTACAACCAAAGAACCGTCAGGGACAGAGTCCAAAGCCCAGATTTTATCTTCAGACTGTTCATAGGTGCCTATGCATGTGGACGATCGTAGATCCCAAGTTTTTAGCGTCCCGTCACTACTCGTGGACAGGACCTGAAGGCCAGAGTTTACGAAAGCGGCTTGGAGGACAGAGGAAAGATGCCCTTGCAGAGTCTAAACAGAAATATATACAACCTTAATTTATAATCATTTTTATTTACAACAAATATAGTATGCCTAATCAATGACAATAATGTATAATTATATCCCGGACCTTAATGCAATTGAAGGAAGGAATATTCCAAATTTTGAGAGTCGTGTCCGCGGACGCTGTGACGACAAGTTGATCCCAAGCTGAGAATTTAGCATCCCAGACACTTTTTTTATGCCCCTTTAAAATCCCCAAAAGGCCCAGCGAGTCAGAGTCCCAGATTTTGGCTGTCTTGTCTCGAGAGGCACTCACAATCTGCCAAGAATATTATAGATGAAATTAAAACGGTAGAGATTTCGAATTTCGAATACATAGCTCAAAATAAAAATTTCATTTAGCAGTGCATTAACCAAATTCCTTATGAAACTTAAAGCTGTACAATTTATTAGCTTTATGTGCTTTACCATTGCTCCATTGGGACTGCAGTGAACAGAATGAATTTCCTTCGAATGAGCAGCACAACTCTGAATACACTTTTCTTGCGTCCACGCTTTTATGAACGTGTCCTCGGCGGCTGAATAAACGATCATTCTCAATGGATCGAAACATACTGCAGTGACGGAAGCGATGTGACCCGCAAGTGTAAACTGAGGCACGTCCGAATCCTCCTTCCAGAAAATTACTAGATTGTCCTAAAAACATGCATTTTGATTAATGAGCAACGTCAACTTTTAAAAATAAAAACTATGTACTTCAGTGACGTAACGCAGACAAAAAACTGATTCGGTTCGGTAGTAATTTTACTTAATACGCTTTTAATTTTTTAAACTCACTAACCTTAGACCCCGAGACCAGCCACTCCTTCTGTACACTTAAACTCAACACAATATCCGTGTGCCCTCTTAGGAAGGAGCAGCTACCACTTTCTAAATTGTATACACGAATAATACTGGTATTATTCGCAACTGCCACTTTCATATCACTCCATAGGGCCACGGCAAAAATTTCATCCAGACTGCCAACAAACTACAGAATTAATAAAATAAATAATTAATAGAGGAATAATGCATAATACAAATTATTTCTAATGAATATTTGAACATTCTGTGTAGTACCTGCTTCTTAACGTGCAAAGCGGTTAATTCTTTCTTTGAACTTTTTCTCTCTACTTGGTAGACACTAGAGCTCAAAGTAGATATCCAAAATTCCGAGCTAAAATCTGAATCCGATTTTTTCTTCCGTCCTAACTGAATTCCACTTTCTTTCGCACTAGGATGGAAACTAATGACGGTTTCGTCCACACCCAAACTAAGCACAGCTGCGTTGGACAGTTTTTGCTTGGCCACGTCGTAGTGCCGTATGTCGGATGGACTGAGTGCCAAGTAAAGGTCGGAAGGTGAGGTTAGAATGAGTGCTTCGATGGAGCCTGGTAGTTGAACTGTTTTAAGACGTGTGAAGGAGTTCTCTGTGTCCCACAGCATGATGACGTTATCTCTGCCGCCACTAAATAATTAAAAAACAACGACAAATATTAATAAAAAGAAGCCAAGAAACTAATTGTAAGCATAGAGCATACAGAAGGTGCATTGGTGGTGGTTGCACTTAGGAAAAAAGTTCACCTAATCATTAAATTCGGCTTCGTCCACTCGATCCCAGTAACTTGTGAAAAATGCCCCTCGCAAACATGACTCACAGCATATTGCTTCGTCTCCTCATTTATGTCAATAATGTAAATCTTTCTTTCTGCTACAAACAGCCTACACTTTGAATCCTTGTCCGTGGATGCAGCAGGTCCCCACTTGACTATCCCAATGGAAGCAATATTATCGACTTTAATCGCTTTCGAAACAACATTCCCTCCAGTTTCCCAAATCTTCACAACTGACCCAGCCGCAGTCGCCCACCTCAAATCGTCCAATCCCAATTCATTCTCATCTTCTGGCTCCAGTTTAATTTCGACATCCATTAAATTTGGGGATGCTGGTACAATCTGTACATTTTTGTTTTCTGCAGTAGTATTCAAAGAATTTAAGTCGAATAGGAGGTGCATAATTGGTGTACTATGAATTGCTTTGATAGTTTTTTTTGCTTCTGGTGGATTAGCCGTGTCATTCAGTTTCCAGAGTCGTAGAAGATTTGACTTGTGAGCTGTGATCAAAACTTTTGCTTCTGGATTTGCATCGAATCCAATTATTTCATCCATGTCACATTCAAAGGTAGTAAGAACTTCAAAGCCATCATGATCTACTTTCTTATCTTCCACGTCTTCGGCTTGTGAAACTTCAAGAGAGTCAGGATCTTGATTTTTATCTTTTGGAGATACTTTAATAGATTTGACGGTAGAAATTACTTTTACAGTGTCCCCACATTGACAGGCAAATTGACATGGTAAAATGATCTAGGAAGGAAATACACACAACGCACTTAGTTTTTAGAGCCCATTATACTTGAGATAAATTATAAAAACTACAATTACCAATCATAATTACCACTAGGACGTTAGACGTAAACTACCCCTACCAATTATTAACAATTGAGCACTATTATATACGCAAATGTTTTACAAGCTTACCGATATCTTTCCGCCTCTGTAAAATGGCTCAATTTTGGTCTTCGTTTCATAACTACAAAACAAAATCAAAGTCAACACAGTCAAATCGTTGAATTTTCGCTAAACATTATTAATATTATTAAACGATGAAATAATATAAGAAATTCATACATCAAACAAAATAATAATTGTGAATAATGAATTAGAAACGTCAGTCGTACATTTGGCGAAGTTTAGGATTTATTTTTTCTTCGGCGGCAGTAGTAGAAGCCCCAACATTTTCCCCGCCGGCTGGTCCCGGTCCCGGGCGAGCGTCAGGGTTTTCAAAAATATAGCTTGGCTTTAACATTTTGTTTGTCCGTTTGTGATCAAAAGCAGGTCAACTTTGTGAAGGTCTTTGAACAACGACGTGATGAACCAAAAAAAATAGTACAAACTAGTAAAGTTAAATGTAAAATCTTAACTTTGTTGTTTCCGATATGAAAAGAAAACTTAGTACACAAAAACTGAACTGGGACACAAAATCACAATCCAAACTGACACAGGCATACAATTTTTCAACGGTGTTTAAAAGGCGTTATTTAATGCGACCTTAAATAACATAAAATAAGTGAAATACTGACTGCTGAGCGTGCAAATTCAGTTTTAATTAAATTTAACAGTCTGTAATTAAAAAAGTTGGAGCCTGGGCCTGGACTTTGCAGTGCGTGCACTGTGTGCTGTGCAGTACGTGCAGTGCACGTTGCCGTTTGAATGTTTGCGCGCGCAAATGCAGTCTATATTGTGCTCAGTGCTTACAATTTTCTTGCTAAAATTACTAACTAACTAATTAGACTAATTACTAAAATTGCTTTTTTTAAAAAATGTATTTTTAATATTTTAGTTTAAATTAGTTTAAACTGGATTAAAAAATAAATTACACATTATTAATCAAAGCCCACTGGTATTAGGATTATTTATGATTTAGGACACTATTATCTATATATATCATCTCATCATCTCTGATACTTTAAAAAATGACAAATAAAATAAATAAATCTCATTTAAAGACTCAACTGAAACTGCAATTACCGTGGTGCGTTGATATAAGTAGGCAAATATGTGTTTAAATAATTTTAGTTTATTATTCATACTGTAAAGCATCGTTGTGTAATTAGGGAAGCATGTACTTACTTAAGTAGGTACATAGTTATATAATAATTAAGGCTACTGTCAAAGTAAGAATGAGCGAGATTGTTTAAACCACAAAATCCAGAATTTACGGAAAGCAAAAAGTAGTAATAGTAATAGTTATTATCCCCTGACTTGAATTGTCCATTACCTATACGTAAGTAATTACTTATTTTGTAATTCATTTATGAAAAATACATATAAGACAAAACTTAGCAATTGACTACAAGAGTAAAAGTAGGTAGGTATAAGTATTGTATCCTATTTGAAATCGTACTGACATACTTAACTTTAGCTAACAGTTTTTGAATTTAACTACACACCTTCGTAGAAATACTAGCCCCAATATGGAACATTGCTGTATAAGTTCTAAAGTATTATATTGGTATTATTTATTTTACAGTAGTACATACTTACGTAACTTGAAAATACATACGTTGTAAATTACGTGCTATTAGTAAGAAATTTAACATTTCAAATACGGGAACCGTACTGCATGTTGACTGCAGGACAGGAATTAATAAAATTACCAGTAATTATTTTCTAATCGAAATGTAGTATCTACAACAACATTTGAAAACTGTAGCCTTACGCTGCGCTGGCATGGTATATATATATCTACATTAAATAAATTAGTAGGTACAAATAGATAGTACTAGGTTATATGTACACAGGTATAATTACGCCTATAATTAAGGTCAGCAAACAATGAATCCCAAGTTACTGAAATTGGAAGCACTGCTATACAATTCGAAATCCGAGATGGTCGCACGCACCTACTCTTACTCTTGCTTTTCATGTAAGAAACGATTTTTCCATTTTTTTTTTGTTGTTGCTGTCTTTTTTACTTTTAAGCTGCACCTTGCAAGGTGTCTTCTATAGCCCGATTACGAATCTTCCTTGTTGGCATTTCATCTCGACAAATGGCACAGACCTGGATTTGAGCCTCACAACCTTCGCAGACCAAGTGACCGTTGTGACACTGATAGATAGGAGCAGCGAGTAGTTCGAAGCAGATTGGACATTCATTCTTGTTGGTTTCATCAGTTGATTGATCCGCTGCTACTTCTTTTGAACCTCCGGCTCCAGTTTGCTCATCTACAAAAAAAAAAGGGTTTACAAGATTACCAAAATACATAGTTCTTTACAAAAGTAGGTAGCTGGTTCTAATTCAAGTTCTTAAGAGGATTGTATTTATTTTTCTTACTTCTATTATTTCCACGGCCCCGACCACGGCCCCCACGATCCTGCCATTGAGCTCCTCCCCTCCCTCTGTAATCACCACGCCCACGACCTCCGCGACCTCGACCCCCTTCACCGTTATTTCCATTGGAATGATCGAACCGATTAAAATCCCCACGTCCTCTGCCCCGACTAAACTGTCTTGGCCCTCTTGCCCGGCCTCTAAAGTTTTCCGCATTTCCTGTATTCTGATATCCTACGGCGCCCCCATCATTGTTGCTTCCACTTCCAGGGTTTCCCCCATTTGGTCCACCCTCTCGCGTATTTCCAGTATAACCTCGTCTATTGTACGGCCGACCTCGTCCATTCTCTCCACCCTCATTATTATTTCGGTTCCAAGGCGCCACGCCACGATTTGCTTTGTTAAAATTCCCTCTGTTAGCTCCTCTGGTACCGGGGTTGAGAGGAGTGTACACCTGGACATTGGGTACTGCTGTTGGACCAAGTCTTAATAAGGGCGGTATTTGATTCTGGTTCTGGTTTGGATTGCTAAAACGCTGATCATTTGAGCTGCTATTGCTTCTAGTAGTTGAAATTGGGGTTGAAATCGATAGTGAGTTAAAGAGGTCCAAGGGTGGTGCTGTAGGGGTCACAGTGGAAGTCTTCACGGTAGCATTTACTTGGAGTGAAGTGGTAGTAGCAGCACTGGTAGTACTAATGGTAGTAGTACTGCTGGTCGGTCGTTCCCTCGTGTAGGTTGGAACTTGAGGAGATTGGGTCACTTTGGGTCGGTCCAAAATGTGGGCATTTGCTCGCAATGGATTTGAAAACGGATTCGATCGCGGATCAGCACTGCCAGTAGTACGGGGAGTAGTAACTGCAGTGGGTCGAACCACTGAGCTATTGGTAGAAACATAATTAGCATTATTAGAAGGAGTGTAACTATAATTGTAGCTAGTCACGGAGCCATGGTTACTTGGAGTAATCGTAGTGGTGGTGCTTTGACGGAGAACTGTGCCGTGGCTGCTACTACGATTGTAAATATTTTGAGTGGTCGAATTGGTCGAAATAGTCGATGAAGCGCGTAGGCCACGGGGTCGATCCACCACGACGGGTCTCGTTCTTGGTCTTTCTTCTGCTTGAGCAATTTTATCCACCACGGCACCCATCTTTCTTCATAGATGATAGAGAAAACTGCATTAGAGTAAAATAAATTATAATTAGAAGCTACAAATGTCATGAGTGAATAAGTAAAATAAAATAAAAAACCTAACAATAAGTAAGACCTTCAGTTCACTTTTATTGCAACTTTAAAATTACTGCGAATTTCACGCGTTGTAAACGTCACTGATATAAAGAACTAACAACTGTTAAAATTAACAATATGATTTAAATGAAAATGTGAAATCAACGTCTGATAATTATGAGTCGACTGATCCAAAAAAACAAAGCACTAACAACTAACAACTATAGGTACACAGTCAACATACCTACATACAGTAGTAGCTTTGAATTACTGTGTACTGCAACAACAAAATGTTTATTTATTTCTGTATCACGGCAGATTTTAAACATGCAATTAATAGTATAATTACCTACAATTTTACCTCAATTGTTGATTATGATTTTACGCTGGATTTCTACTTTTTCCGTAGGTCGTAGGTAGGTAGTTAATTTAGTAGTTTTTGCCAGCCCGTTGCGATGCAGCAATCCGTTGTCAGTCAGTCAATGTGTACTTAAATAATGATTTGTTTTAACTTTGAATTATTTTTTTTATCTAATGCAGAAAGCACTCGCTCACTTCCTTACTTAAAACTATAGCTAACTGAATGACTCCATTATTATTGAAGTAATCTCGCTGAACACTGAAGGAAGGTTTCAATAATATTAATAAAATGAATTAACTTGCGTCTACAAAATAATTATTTCTTTCGCAATTTTTACGGGCGCGAAAATATTGAGCTGTGAAAGATCATCTTTGAAGTTAAAACGGACACGTGACTTAATTACAATTAGTTAAAGGTTACACGTAACTATCAGTGTTCCATTCTCTTGATGCTTGATTGTAGTTTTAATTAAATATATTTTTGACGCTACACAAAAACGACTAAGGAACGTTGACTCGATTTCGATTCATTACTTATCTATACTGGGATAGAATTGTGACAGAAACTATGCACACAGTTGGAAGTCTAGAACCTACTAATAATAATCTATCGTTATCACTAATCTCAGTTCTGTGCCTGGTGACTGGCACTCACTTTATCACAGGCTTCCCTATGTATGTAATTATATGCTTTAAATATTTACTTTAGTTGGCACTACTTGACTTGACTGTCAGTAAATGCTTAGTACCTATTAGGTAGATTGGTACTTTTGACATGGCAGTAGGCAGTACTAATACAACGTTTGTTAAGAAGCAAAGTGAGTCATCTGAATCTGTGGTGATTTTGTATTGAATGATGACTCATGAATTTTGCTTCTTCACTAACGATATGTATTTTGTACTTCACTTGAAGAATGAATGCAGTTATAGGGAACTGCAAGGTCAGCGTTTTAAACACGATATTTATGGCTCTAAATGGAGCTTGTAATGTTTAAGTCTTTTAACTGTGTTATTCTATCCTTGTAGTGTAATAAAAGCACGTAGCAACTTCAACGCATTTTCGTAGCATCGTCATTTATTGTGTCATTTGAGAACGCGATCCTTTGCCGTATAAATATTATTGATGAAATGTTTTGATTTGAAGTTACACAAAAAATAAACTTACAATGCTAAATTCAATTTAGTAATATGTATATTATAGAATGACATAATTATGTGCTTTAATAATACACGCATACGCATTTATATTGTAATTTTAGTGCTTGCTATATGTATTTATAGCAGCAGTAGTAATTTTTATTACAATTTTTTCAAGTCTTTACAACATATAGGGATGCGTATTATCGAATTAATTATGTTGTGAGTAATAAAACTCTTCGAGTAAAAACACGATCCGTTTCTTTGCTTACTTCAAACCAAAGCCACTAAAGAATAAACGATTGAAAAATACATAGGTACATGAGAAAATTAAGGGGCTTTAATAATGTGTGAAAGAACATTCTTACACACTAATTAATTATAGACATTTCCAAAACAAAATCTGTATTCCTATTTTATAAATAAAGTAGGGAAGTGATTCACATGTATCATTTATTGTATATTGTACTTTGAGTTAAGCTGAGCTGAAACATTTTGTTACTTTTTTTCGTTTTCCGTTTCCACTATGTATGTATTTGCGTGGACATAAATTGAAAGATGTTTTGATGTAGATCCATTGGTGATTTACCTATTATAAGAGCATCTCTTTAATTGTAAATGCATCTTTAGCTTTGAATATCGAAAAAGCATGAAATGAACATACTAACAATATATTTTAATAAATCATTTTTGATCTGACTAGCGCGGCATTTCTCCCCCAAAAATAGACCCACACTACAAAAACCTCCCAGGAAAAGAATCACAAATGCTCCCTTCAAATGCACTAATCTTAGGACGATTTCTTCTGGAGCATCCATCACAGAAGTAGTTCCCTCATTGTTTTCGTCTCGACTTTGCCCTTCACGCCTTCGTACTTTTTCATAATCCATTTCCAACCATTTTGTGACCAAACCAGCATCCACAATCTTCCCCATCGCCCACTCAAATGAGTCATAGTGATCCGAGCCCTTCCTTACTATTGGTCCAACAACTGCAAAGAACTCCCCAGATTTTGCCGCTAATGTCAAATCACTTTGACCAAATCTGTTTGTAAAATCCTTCAAAATGGCAAACTCAGCAAATGTCGAGTAAGCAATGCACGCAAATTTTGAATTCTGTGACCGTCCAAAACATTTCACTGGGTCTGGCTCAAGCTCCATTTCGTTTGAAAGACGAACCATCGTTGGATTGGTGGATGTGTTGAATAATTCGTAGGCTGAGCCGCCGTAGAAATGAAGACCCCATTTGTAATCTGGACGGAGTGAAAGTTCATCAAAATCTTTAGGAACTTCCGGATACAATGGAAAAGTAAGTAATTCCACAATTTTGCATTTGTACGCAGTTCCCATCACAAGGCCAAGGATGCTCCAAAAGCCCGTAAAATATTTTAGTGTTGTCTTCCCAGGTAAGTTCAGTCCAGGAAGTGTCGTCCCTTTTTCAAAGAATGCCGAAAATACAAGTTCAAAAAGGGTAAAACTGTCGTAACGTTGTTCCGTTATAAGGACGAGTATAGTGAAGCCGAGTAGGACAGAAATCCCACAGGACAGCCACACACTTAAAGAAAATGGAGAAAAAACGGCCGCCCAGGGGAAATCCGGTGACTG
This sequence comes from Dicyrtoma fusca, assembly GCA_034695205.1. NCBI lineage: Eukaryota > Metazoa > Arthropoda > Collembola > Symphypleona > Dicyrtomidae > Dicyrtoma > Dicyrtoma fusca. The sequence goes on along the minus strand of JAQFZC010004435.1, from coordinate 1,236 downwards.
TTTCCCGGTTGCAAAGGAAAGTACGAGAAATTCCAGAATTCCAGCCACGTCCACGTATTTGAAGCGAAGTTCTGTAATGGCAGCCGTAAAGCCTACGTCAGCCTTACCACTCAACACGTCACCTATGACCCCAGTCCAGCTTCCATTTATAAGATTTCCCGTCCCACCCCCTCCAACAGAAGGGAAGGGAATCGAAGTGAAATTCAATTTTCTTTCTAGTTCCTTAATTACGTAAATGTACAGCCCCCGCTCAATTTCGAATTCCTGATTTCCAATATTTGTCACAGCCACTCGAGCTGGTACAGCACTTGCTAGGGAAATTCTTAAAGCTTTGCCATTGTAATTCCGCACAAGTCCGTTTACATCGATAATTCGACTACATAAAATGGAGAAAAAGGTCACTTTGACCAGTTTTGAGAAGCTACAATAAGTCGGATGAGATTTAGAACAAAATCGTGATCGTGATTTAAGCATTTTGATGCCGTTTTGGGCGTTTAGGTGCCGTTGATGGCGACCCTTATTATGTTCGTAATGGTACAATTTTAGCTTTACTTGAACACGTTCACACTCAACATTGCATTGTAACGGAAAAAACTAAAAAACTGAACCTGTCAAGCGAATCAATCCTTATCGTTATATATATTGTCGATTTCACTCACGAACGTCATCCACGAGGCTCGCTTTTAGTCTAAATTATATAGTAGGCACGATTTCGCTGTGGTCAACAAATTAAGTTGCCGGAACGGCAATTTGAGTTTCAAGAAGAACAACCTGCATTAATTATTAAACAAATGGAAAAGAGTCCAGACCAAGCACAAGTTATCTACACGCCTCTATTTTGATTGATTGATTGATGTGATTACAGGATAATCGCCATTTATTCAACGAGCCACAGTGTACGTGCAACACGAAAAACTATAAAGAAATTAGAAGAAACCACAAAGTTGAATTTTATCGGGATTGCACAGAGGTAATTTACTAATCAGATTCGCTAACTTTCCCTCAAATCAAACGCATAAGCGTATCATGTTTGTGTAATAACCTGTAACATCAATTGTTGATTGGAAACAACTATGAAGAGGTACATTTTTTGGCACAGCTTGATTTTGATCAAGTTAGTCGTAAAGTACTCTCGAAATATTTGGCGAGGATACCTACCTCATTAGCGAGTTTGTGTTGACCCGATTCTTGAGGTTTCGGTTTAGGTTTAGGGAGAAAACGGCCGTTTAACTCCAT
>JAQFZC010004434.1:0-16149 GCA_034695205.1 Dicyrtoma fusca | reverse complement strand
TTTTGTGGGATGTAGAAATGAGCATAGCCAGGATGTGTATTCTTGAGAAGACAGCCTTTAACAGAACATTAGTAAAACAGTGGATTTTATTAAAGTGGGGGTGCGTTGCCAAGGACACGGAACGCATTCTATGCATGTACATATATACCTACTGGGGTACTTTATGTACTGCCTAATCCATTTTAAATGTCTAGAACCCACCCACCACAACCATGGGGGCGGGGCGAAAATTTGCACTTGGACGTGGGATCGGTTTTCCGCGGACTGCCCCTGACATAACACACCACGTACATACGAAGTAAGTATACATATGGCCTCTACTCATAGTGGTGCATGAGCTTGATGCAGGTGTGTACCTGTAATCGTCTAGGGTTGCCTCCAGTAACCCCCTAAATTGAGCATAAATTTCTTTGGACTTACAAATATTTTTTTAAAATACAAAATAAGGCCGCCAAAACACACAAAAATTAAAATTTTACAAGGTATGAAAAAAATGCTATTTCGATGAAAAAAATGCTACTTCGATGAATAAAATGTGAAAAATGTCAAAAAAGCCAAATTACAGAAAAAAGGTTACATTTCTTTCAAACATATGAGGAAGTAAATGAATTATCACATAAAAATTACACCAGTGAAGATAGCAAAAAACTGAAGACGTGACTATTATTAGATTTCACTAAGCATACACTAAAATATACAGATCGTAAAATTTTTTTACATAAACGAACAAGGTACATAACAGCTATTGTACATGGGTATATACCAGATAAAGGAACTTTGCTGTCAAACTGACTAACATAAACACACAGCTCTGTGGCACAGGCGGAGGAGAAGATAATGGAATGCAGGTATCACATTTCGTTACGGGGTCAGTTGAATTATCCTCGGCATTGTGTGACACATTTAGTGAATAAGACGTGTTATGATGAAGAGAATGATGACTTCTGATTCATCGGGTACGATGGGTGTCGTATGTACCAAGAGAATCAAAAATAATCTTCACTCACAATGGCAGTTGAAGATTTTTCTGCTTCTGTTAAGCAGTCATTATTTGAATCATCCAAGTGAAGAGTTGCCTCAACTAGTTCAGACAACAGGAATTGTGTCCAGCAAAATAGTTGAAATTATAGAAATAGTTTTAGTGAAGTGCATAAGAGTTTTGCCGTGCCAATGCTCGTCTACTACGCATTAAAAATTGAACATTTTCTTTACACTTGCAGTACAGTGACTGATTGTAAGGTTTTATCATTGATCGTGAGATTCCAGCAAGAAGTCGTGAAATTCGTAGAGTAGATTCAATTGCTTTTGACTGACCAAATCTAATTAGTTTTCCCCAATTAAATAGTTCTTGCATTTATTATTATTCATGTGAATACTTCTGTGAACTAGTTCACACGTCGGGAATTGTCTCCACCTAAATACGTAAAATGATTGAAATAATTTTGGGGAAAATTTTAAGTGTGCTGCGGTGCCAGTTCTCGTCTACTGCAAATTGAAAATGTGCTTTATACTAGGAGTATAGTGACTGATTGTATGTGTTGATCAAAGTGCGTGGAATTTCAAATAAAAGTGTGTAATTCGAACAACAACAATTTTGACACAAAATCTGTCTTGTCTTCCCCATTAAAATAATTTGTGCGTATCAAAATTCTGGCGAAACAAGAATTCAAAAATATACCTAATTGCCTTTCAGAAGATGACTTCCAGGGAGTACAGAAGATTTGCGAGTAAACCCTGGATTGAATTCAGAAACATGTAAGTACAAATATTTAGTGCTGTACTACAAAGTACTCCTGAGCTTTCTATCTTTCCTACCCAAGAGTCCCTGTCACCAAAATTAGGTTGAATTTAGAAAAACAGTAGACAGCTCATTTACTATTTTAATCTTGAATGCTTGTCCCCAGTGGGATCGTCATCAGCAGAGCCGTCAAAAGTAGAGGCACCAACAGTAGCGTCTTTCGTAGTAGGGTCGTAAGCTGTAGCGCAAAGACCACTAAAGTCAGTTAAAGTAAGGCACTGGCCCGCACCCTTCCTACAAACCCTTCCTCCCATGCTAAACGGAAGCCCTTCCACCGGCCTCTTTCTCCCGTACCTCCTCAAACCCCTTCTTCTGCACCCTTTTTCCAAAATCTTTCTCCGCCCCCTTCCTCCAAACTCTTCTTTCGAACCCTTTCTCCAAACCCTTCCTCCCGGTGCTGCCGTCACTTTTCACCATGCTAAAGGGATACACTTCCTCCCATAATCACGGGATACCCTTCCTCCCATGCTAAAGGGATACACTTCCTCCCATGCTTAAGGCATACCCTTCCTCCCACGCTAAAACAATACCCTTCCTCCCATGCTAAAGGGAGACCCTTCCTCCCGCACCCTTCTTCTCATGTTAAAGGGACACCTGTCCTCCCATGCTGAAAGGATACTCTTCCTCCCATGCTAAAAAAAACCCTTCCTCCCGCACCCTTCCTCTCATGTAAAGATATACCTGTCCTCAAATGCTAAAGGGGTACCCTTTGTCCCATGCTAAAAGAATACCCTTCCTCCCATGCTAAAGGCATATCCCTTCTCCCATGCAAAAGGGATACCCTTACTCCCATGCAAAAAGGATACCCTTACTCCCATGATAAGAGGAGACCCTTCCTCCTGTACCCTTCCTCTCATGTAGAGGGATACCTGTCCTCCCATGCTTAAGGGATACCCTTCCTCCCATGCTATAGGGATACCCTTCCTCCCATGCTAAAGGGATACCCTTCCTCCTATGCTATAGGGATACCCTTCCTCCCATGCTAAAGGGAGACCCTTCGTCCCGCACCCTTCTTCTCATGTTAAAGGGACACCTGTCCTCCCATGCTAAAGGGATACCCTTCCTCCCATGGTATAGAGATACTCTACCTCCCATGCTAAAGGGAGACCCTTCGTCCCGCACCCTTCTTCTCATGTTAAAGGGACACCTGTCCTCTCATGCTGAAGGGATACTCTTCCTCCCATACTGAAGGGAGACCCTTCGTCCCGCACCCATCATCTCATGTATAGAAATACCTGTCCTCCCATGCTAAAACCCTTCTTCTCATGTTTAAGGGACACCTGTCCTCACATGTTGAAGGGATACTCTTCCTCTCATGCTAAAAGGAGACCCTTCGTCCCGCACCCTTTATCTCATGTAAAGGGATACCTGTCCTCCCATGCTAAAAGGAGACCCTTCCTCCCGCACCCTTCATCTTATGTAAAGGGATACCTGTCCTCCTATGCTAAAGGGATACTCTTCCTCCCATGCTAAAGGGATACCCTTCTTCCCGCACCCTTTGTCTCGTGGTAAAGGGATACACTTCCTCGCATGCTTAAGGAATATCATTCCTTCAATGCTAAAGGGATACCCTTTCTCCCATGCTAAAGGGATACCCTTCCCTTCTTGCTAAAGCGATACCCTTCCTTCTATGCTTAAGGGCTACCCTTCCTCGCATGCTAAAGTCATACCCTTCCTCCTATGCTAAAGGGCTACCCTTCCTCGCATGCTAAAACGCTTCCTCCCATGCTAAAGGGATACCTTTCCTCTCATGCTAAAGGGATACCCTTCCTCCTATGCTAATGGGATACATTTTCTACTATGCTAAAGGATGACCGTTTTCCGTTTAGCAGTAGCGGTATCCCTTTAGCATCGGAGGAAGAGTATCCCTTTAGCATAGGAGGAAGGGTATCTCTTTGGCATGGAAGGAAGGGTAGGTTATCAGCATAGGAGCAAGGGTATGCCTTTAGCACGGGAGGAAGGGTATCCCTTTAGCATGGGAGGAAGGGTATCCCTTCAGCATGGGAGGAAGAATATCCCTTTAGCATGGGAGGAAGGGTATCGCATTAGCATAAAAGGAAGAGTGTTCCTTTAGCATGGAAGGAAGGGTATCTTTTTATCATGGGAGAGGGTATGCCTTTAGCGTGGGAGGAAGGGTATCCTTTTTGCATGGGAGGAAGGGTATGCCTTCAGCGTAGGAGGAAGGGTATACCTTTAGCATGGGAGAAAGTGTATCGCTTCAGCATGGTGAAACGGGACGGCAAAACTAGGAGGAATTGTTTGGAGGAAGGGTGCGGAGGAAGGTACTGGAGGAAGGGGCCGAAGGAAGGGCTTCAGTTCAGCATAGGAGGAAGGGCTGGGAGGAAGGGTGCGGACCAGTGCCTTACTTCAACCCAGAGTCGTATTCAGTAAGGCCGTCGTCACCAGTAGCACTATTACCTGTAAGGGCAGTAACCAGTTCTGCCGTCACTAGTAGAGCTGTAACAATAAGTGGCGGCAAGGAGTATCGTCATCAGTAGAGTCGTCACCCATGTAGCATAACTAGTAGGGTAACACCAGTCAAGCAGTCACCAGTAATGTTTAAAGCTATGATGTAATCAATAGAGCAGTCACCGGTTAAGGCGCTCGTAGTGGTGTCGTCACCAGTATTGCCTCCACCAGTAGAGTAACCACAAGTAGTATCGTCACCGTCAGGGCCGCCCCATCATAATTGTATTCAGTAAGGCCACAACTAGTTGAGCCTTCACTAGTTATATCGTCACCAGAAGCGACGTAACCAGTCAGGCAGTCACCAGTAAGTTTGTAAGCCGTAACTTCCGCATCAGTTGAGCCGTCCTTGGTAGAGTTTTTACGTGTAGTGCCGTCATCAGTTTAGTTGCCCCAAGTAGTTTAGCCACCAGTAGGGCCGCAACGAACAGATTAGTATGGAGTAAGGCCGTTAGCTCTTCTGCAGTCACCAGTAGGGTGGTAAACGGTACTGTCGTCGCCGGTGAGGCCACTACTAGTAGTGAAGGGCTGTCACTTTTAGGGCAGTAATAAGTTGGGTTGCAACAAAAAGGATCGTAACTAGTACTAGCGTAATCATGGGTCGCCATCATTAGGGTTGTCGTCAGTAGATTTGATATCACTAAGGTCGTCACGAGTACGGCCCTTATTTGTAGTCATCACTGGCAGGGTTGCCACTATTAGCGCGTTACCAGTAGAATGGTCACCAGTCTTAATGTCATCATTAGGTTTAAAAGCTGTAATGTGGTCATCATTCTAGCCAAAAACGGCTGCCGGCACTTGTAGTTTCGTCACTAGTGTCGCCCATACTTGTAATGTTGTGAACCTTACAAGTATGGGCGACACTGGGGACGATACTACAAGTGGCGACAGCCGGTGACGGCTAGAATGATGACCTCATTACATCTTTTAACCCTGATGATGACTATAAGACTTGTGACGATTCTACTGGTAACGCGTCTAATAGTGGCAATACTGCCGGTAATGACTACAAATAGGGGCCCCACTCGTGACGACCTTAGTGATATCAAATCTACTGATGACAACCCTAATGATGGCGACTCATGATTACGCCAGTACAAGTTACGATCCTTTTTGTTGCAACCCAACTTATTACTACCCTAGCAGTGACAGCCTTCCTACTAGTTGTGACCTCACTTGTGACGACAGTACCGTATACGACCCTACTGGTGACGGCAGAAGTCCTGACGGCCTTACTCAATACTATGTTTGTTTTGGCCCTTCTGGTGGCTAAAGTACTTGTAGCAACTAAACTGATGACGGCACTACACGTGGCAACTCAACCAAGGACGGCTTACCTGATGCGGACGTTACGGCTTACAAACTTACTGGTGACTGCCTGACTGGTTACGTCGCTGCTGGTGACGATATTACTGGTGAAGGCTCAACTTGTGGTGGCCTTACTGAATACGATTATGATGGGGCGGCCCTGACGGTGACGATACTACTTGTGGTTACTCTACTGGTGAAGGCAATACTTGTTACGACACTACTAGTGGCAACAATACAAAATTGAGAAATTTAAAGGGTTTCAACTTCCCAGAATTTCTGGCGAACTTTCAAGATGCCTGCAGTATTTTCGTCACAAGTTGCGTTGTTAACAGTAGGGAATAAGCAAATTTGGCCGTGACAAGCACATTTGTCGCCAGTAGACGTCCCTAATTACGGTGACCTTTATAGGAACTATATTTGCGAATATGTTCTGGAATCAGATATAGTTGTACTTAGTGTTGCAATTAATACTCTCGTTTTTAGTTTGATATATGAAATAATAACTAAGTGTAAATCATTGCAGACGGGTTTCAGAAAGGCTGACCATAGAACCACAGCAGCTTGATGCAAGTGTGCTATCTGGGAATTTTTTAGACTTTGTGGAAACTGAAATGGCAAAAACGCCGTTTAAGGTACTGGTGTATAAACTGCCAGAAGGAGATCAGTACTTTAACTTGGATTTATACCGTACTCATAATGGATTTTGTGATCACGTGTATAATCGACAAACGATTATCTACGAAAAACCCGAGAACTGTAAGATATATTGCAATACTGGACCAGAAGAGGAAAACTCCAGTGGCCACAGTGGAAAATTAATTCTTGCTTCAGGAAACTCAAATTTTCGTCTTGATGTAGACACTGCAAAGGTTAAAAATTATAATAAAAAAATGGAGCAGATTCTTGAAAGCGGAGAACAGATGACGTATGGTGTAGGGGGTGAACTGGATTTGGAAACTTTCAAAGGGGATAATTTCAAGAACTGGAACTTGCAGACCCTGGACAATCCTTTACGGGAGGCAGAAACAATGCCCGGAATTAATAAACCAGGAGCGATTTTTAGTCCTCAAGGAACGATTACAGCGGTTAGCATCAATTCGAAATATGGTTAGTTGCAATGCACAAGAGATGTGACCTTATAGTTTTGTACTATATTTTATTTTTACATTAACAGATGCATACTGAAGACCACGATTTAATGTCAATCAACATTATGGTTCCTAGCAACATGGAAAATCCAGAGAAGGAAGAAATTAAAGAGTGGCTAGTAATTGTTCCTACCGAACAAAATCTCAAACGACTTAAAAAATTGCTTAATGGACAAATTTTGAAGTTTGAATTGCAGGATTTCAAGAATGGGGTATCGCATTTTGACGAAGCTCCTCAACCTTGTGATGCTGCTTATCGGCAAAAGAGATTTGCAGTGACAATGAAGACGCTGTTTGAGTTTGGAATTGAGTTCCGAAGGATCAAACAAGTCCCTGGTGTAATGGTTATTACGTCTCAAAATTTGTTTCATCAGATACTGAACGTTACTAACAATCGGACATATTCCGTTAATTGCATGCCGAAAGTAAGTCATAAAGCTTGATAACCTAATTTTATTTTTAATATAAAAGCAGTTAACTTTGTTAAAATACGTATTTTGAAATCAATTTAATATTATGGCATCTGATTAGTGTATCACATTTCAGACACAGTACCTTAAACTTAATTGCCAGATCATTATTAATTCATAGATATTAATATGCATGAACGAGTAGAGCAATCGATTGCGCATGTTAGTAAGCTGCCTATATGTGTTTATAATTAGACGTGTAATCGCAGCAAATTAATTTCTATGACTAAAATGAGCCTAAATAGTATTTTAATGTGTTTGCAGTATAAAAATAAAGATCATAGCAAAACATTCTAAAATTTTAGTCAGCATTCGTTTAATACTACAAAGCCTGATAACGACCACTTTGGTCCTGTTCGTAATTATCGGCGAGTTCACTCGATTAATTTGTTTTGTACGTAAGTGCTCGGAAATGTAATTGTGTCTTATCTTATTTCAGTCATGGCGGTCTAAAGATGTGCAACTGTGCACGTGTCCACATACTGGCAATGGATTTGACAGAAGGCACGGGCAAATTATTCCATGCTTTACTACTGATGTACTAATTGAACGGTTCAACAAGCGCTGTCTTGCAGCTGCTAGTAATGCTAGAAGCATTGGAGGTAATAAGAGCAAATTGCAATAGTGTATTACTAAATCAAAGACGACCTTTAATTACTACTGAGTACCCGAATCCGCCTCTAATGTTTCTATTTATTATTTTGGACAGATTGCAGCATTGATGGTTCAAACTGTAATGCAACAGACAACAACTGTACGCTTCCCAACGATGCACAGCAAACCACATCGGTGCCTAAAATTCGTGAAAAAAAAGGCAAGAAATATTTTAAACTTGCTTTTATTGAGACTATATCTTGGTGCATGTTTCAACATAATTGTACTAACATATTTTAACTTTATTTAACAGTTGTCTGCGAAGCTTGTCAACAACGATTTCACAATAATAGCGCTAAGAACCAGCATTTTAATAGCAAGCATGCCGAAAAGAGTATCCAGTGTTCAGCCTGTGATCGGAAGTTTGCTCGAAATTATCAGTACATTAACCATTTCCATAGCATGCATTTAAGAGTCCAAAAACACACATGCGAAACATGTGGTCGATCTTTCCGACACAACTCTAGCAGGTTGAATCATAAATGCGATATGATCCGTGACTAATGTAATTTTGCAACTTTTCGATTTCAACAGTAAATAAATGCTTAATGCCACTACACGGATAGCATGCGTTTCCATACTGTTCAGATTTAGAGTTGCATCGTCAAACACAATTTCTCCTTCAATCATAACTAGTAGTTTCTTTATACCAACGTAAGTAAATTAACACAATAAATAAAGCAGTGTAGTACTTTAATATGCTTTTATTTAGACGTGAAGTGGTTCCAATGAGAACAAATTAGCAAAACTGAAAATGAATCAGCAGACCAGGCAATACTTATTGGCGGAAAACATAAATAATTACTTGTTATTAGTGCCTCTGTCTCAAGAATTGCGTTGTCATACTTATACAGCTATTTGGAATTGGACTACACAATTGAATGGTTAGCTTATTATTGACGTTTATCCAATTATCGTTTTTACTTTCACGTTAATACTAATAATTGCTTTTATTCCTACTCGTTATGACGCAAACGTCTAATATTGTAGGATGGTGGCGAAAATGTAACAGTTTGTGATTGCAGACGCCAGAACTCGGTTTCAATCACCACCATTACTAAATTAATGTCACAGTCAGTGCTAGATTAGGATCCCAGATAGAGCTACATTTGGATCACACACAGTTTTACATAAGAATCACAAACAGAGCAACATTAAAATCACAAACAGTGATATAATAAGATTACAAACAATGCTGCATTAGGATCAGAGGCAGTGTTACGTTAGAATCATAAACAGTGCCAAATTAGGATCACACACAATGCTACATTAGGATCACAGGGAGTGTTACATTAGGAATCACAAACAGTGCTACAAATCACAAACAGTGATACGTTAGGATCACAATCATCCTACTGTAGCGTTGTTTGTGATCCTAATATAGCAATGTTTGTGATCCTAATATACTACTGTTTGTGACCCTAACGTAGCATTGCTTGTGATCGTACTGTACCACTGTTTGTGATTATAATGTGGCACTGTTAGTGATGTTAATGCAACACTGTTTGTGATGCTTATGGCGCAGTGTTTGTGATCCTAATGTACCACTGTCTGTGATTGTAGTGTAGATCTGTTTGTGATCCTAATGTAGCACGGACTGTGATAGTAATGTGGCAGTAGTAGTGAGTGGCACCCAGTCATTTCGCTTGCAACCATAAACAGTTTTACAATTGTGTCAGCATCCCGCATTATTAGACGTTGGATGCACAACAAGTAAGTTATTAGGCAACCATTAATTTTACAACTAAAGAAAAAACGTAATTTCAGCTTTAATAATTTGACTATTCAATGTTAGAGTCAAACTGCAAGCAGCTGTATTAGTATGACAATGTAACTGTAGTAACAAAGGCATTCATAAATCAATTAAGTAGAAATGTTGACTGCAAACATTTATTGCTGGTCTGCTCTGTTGCTAATTTATTACCACTGGGCAGCCTCAGTGCTTCACTTCCTAATGAAATTATGCTATCGTAACAGAGGTGATGTACATATATTTGTGTAATGAGTGCTGACAGTGAACACCAAGTTGTAATTGGCCGTTAATATGTTGGGGGTATAAAAATAGATGTTAATTGTTAGTTTGGTTAATTCATAGTTCTTTACTGTTTTTATTATTTGCTCTCACAATTTCTGAACAGTTGAAACAAACATTGTTATTGAATAAGCATACATTTTATTTTGTGTACATAAGTGGGTGGCAATGTATAACATATCTATTATTGTGTAACAGTTAACAGTTCCAAATAACTAGTACTTAATAGAAACAACAAACTACAGTTTAGTGTGACTGACAATAATTAGTGACATGTTTTAGTCATATTTGTATAGTGATAAATTCAAAAAAAAAAGTTTAAATGTAGATACTACTTATTGCAGTCAACTTTACTAAATAATATTATACATTTCAGATGAATATAACCCAACGTCATTAAAAGGACGGGTGTGTTGAACCAATAGTAGTAAATTGAAATTACGCACGGTAAAGTTATTACAGAATTGACCATATTTATGACTTAATAAAGGACCATATAATGAACATCGAAAGTTTTATAGAAAGTGCAACCAAAATTGTTAACAGCATTAGCCAGTAGTCCTTGTAAGTTAATGAGTCAGCATACATGTGCTCTGGAAGCGTGGATACTAGCGATGTCAGATTTAAAATTGGTAGTTTCTGATGCCACAAACTGTCATAAGTATGGTTGGAAATTTTAGAAAATATATGAGTTTCCATCCCCATAGTGTACTCTAAAGTTGACCAAAGGTTAGGAATTATATTAAAGACAGTGTCATGCACGGGCAACGTATATACGCAGTACATTGGAGCATCAACTAACACTTTGTCGTCAATAACGGCAGAACAATTACATTGAATAAATAGTTCTACAGATCCAAGTTGATCGAATGTATAATACTTACTAACATTGTTACAAGTAATATTAAGGGTTTTCAAATTAGTAATAACAAGAACATTGTCATCCATTTGATTGATTATCAGTTCCGAATTGTCTGAACATCTAAAAGCACAGTACCGAAACAGCTCAGCAACCGATTTTCCTTTGACCAGGCCTACCGCACAATGAAGTGATTCTGAAGAATCTCGTGCATATTCAGGTATAAGGCAAAGCTTATTGGTGTGTAGGGAACAATGCGTAAGCATATGGCTGGTTAAAAGTACAGACTTGTGCTCAGAAAATGCAAGGTAACTTGACTCTTGTGGGTATAGTTCACAAACCTGTCCATTATAAGCAAATTTAGTGTGTAAAATTTCAAATACACTCCAAACTGAATCTATTCGCTTTATAGGTACATTTATAACAACAGCAACTTTGTTTTCGGTCATCATGCAGTCCACAAGCGGCAGTTTGTGATACTGAGAAACATCATTAATCGAAATTGCCAGCATTTTTCCGTTTTGCTTTAAAACCGTTTCTAACCTATTAAGCTCTTCTCTTAACATACCCATAGATACCATTTTTGTAGGGATTGTGTTTTGCAAACAGGCATATTTACTTTCAGAAAACCAATCTCTCTCAATTTTTGCAAATAGCAGCTTAAGAAGTATGCTTATTTCGTTTTCAACAACAAGCTGATATTGCTTTGTAATGTAACTCAGATTTTCTACGTCCTGCTGCAGAGTTTTAAACGCTTCCGTTATAGAATTAGCAAATATAGTTATATTACGCTCCATGATGGCCATCGCTTTTTGGTTGTCCGAAACCGAATCACGTATCTATAAACCGAATATTACAACCAGCGTTGCAGATTACACGTCTTAAACAGATAGATGCACAAAATACTTATTTATGTGACACCATTGATAATCTACTTGTACGCAGTATGGTAATATGTACCTTATTAACGTAGCGTTGAACATCTTCATCAGTCCCGAATAACTTTTTTGCTAATGGACTTATCACATAGTTCCAAGTGAGTCCTCCTGCAACCGCAGCAAGTACTGCTACTTGTCGCTTTCGTCTAATGCTGCTTCTGTTGTATTTTGCAAACTCATTAAATTGATCCAAAAAGTCTGCGTTAAGTAAGTTAACAATCTGGCCAAAGGTCGAATTCGGAGACACGTAAATGGACTTCATGGTTTCGTCATTAAAGAGCGTTGTATAATCAGGGAGTGACACATGGAACACAAGCTTGCTGGTACTTTCGTATGTAATAACATCGTCAATCTGCAAAATAAATATATGTGTTGTGACTATAACTACTGCAGTGAGCTACAATAATATGCTTTTTAGGACAGAATAGTTGTATCCTGCATAAAGTAAAAATTGTGAACACACTTAAAAGTTATTGTAAGATTAACAGGAGTAAGGTTTTCAAAAAGTATACAAAACTGTTAGCCTGTCCTTAGCTTTTAAACTAACAATGCGAAGTAAATACAAATTTTATATAACCGCAGAGCAGGTAATCACTTAACTATGTATTGATAACAAGGATACTAATTATTTAAAAAAAGAAATATAATCTTTCAGTTTACTTGCTTCTGAGTCTTGCAATTCGATTTTTAAATTTTTTAAAGTCAAATTTAAACTGTACATATTATGTTATAGTAAGCTTATTAAAAAATCAATACCTTTTTTGTGTAAATTGCAGGAACAATTTTAAATTTTGCCGATAGGGCTTGAGTTGATTTGCTGTTGCTGCACCAAATACTTACTAAACTAGCCAGAACAATTATTCCAGAAAACCCCATGTCGTATGATGGAAGCAAACGTAGTAGTTTAACACGTTTAAAAAAGTTCAAACCGTAACTAATTGAGCTGCTAATACTAATACACTTAAAATTGTAAGCTGTGGTGGGCACACGCGTTGAAGTAATTTATGTGTTATGTTGCACACTGCAAACTGAAACTGATTCTGAATTGAGAAACCAAAAGAATGACAAATTTGAATGTGCTCAGTTAATAGAAATAAAATTAAAATAAAAGAAGTTCAATATTGATTCGAATAATGTTTGTAAAAGTTGCGCAGGTACAAAGCCATTTACGCTTACACAATACCCTGATCAACCTGGTCGATGGTCCGCTTTCGTTTATTACCATCCACATTTCTAAGAGTGTTGAAGAGACAAAGGGCAATTTCTTGGTAAATGCTGTAAAGAAATTATGCAGGTGATAAAACACCGTTGTGCGTAATTATAAATGCCAGACCATCGATTTTCTCAGTATTATGTTGTGTTTAGTGCTTTTAAACAAAAGTATATTAAATATGAAGAAATATAATTGAGCGTTAGATTCATTGAATTTTATGCAGCTGCGAAGCCAAGTGGCTTGAATGAAATTTTAATTGCTTTAGTCGGTTCTTAGTTTATGTTGGTCATTATGTGCAGTCCTTTAATGTGCGAATGTAACAAAACAAGCATGATATATATACCGTAGCCTAATATTGGCGTAGATATATAATATCGTTGACGATAATATGTTGTGTATGTAGTACTGTATGATACGGTCAATTTTCCAAGGCTTACGTTTATACCAAATGATGCTTCGAACTAATTTGTGCATTATGTTTATAGCTATTTCTGAGTACAAACTACTTTACTATTATATAATTATTAATACTTTACCAGAAAGCAAGTATTGATTAAACATTACGTATTTTGTTTGTTTCTGTGAAATCTAAGATTATCACTAACATTTTCAAAATTAACTTTGAGCAAAAGCAAAACGAAGCACTTGTACATTTGCACTTCAACATGTCCCACGAGTTGCAAATATGCGCCTCTAAAAAGGTTCTGAAACACATTTCATTTTGTTGTAATCCGTTCAATGATCATATTACACCATTTAAATCTAAAACGTCCAAATTAAGAAAAATATCTGCTGAGTTAGCTTTAAAGATTCCTGAATTAGTTGCAGGTGAATTATTTTGTGATTCCTGTAGATACAAAGCCGTAAAAACAGATAGTGTACGCAAAAACGCAAATGCACGCTGCCTTTTAATCGAGTCAACTAGTGCACCTCTCACAGAAGAGATAAGCAAGTCGAGTAATGCAGTTCCATTACGAATTCAGCCACAAGTATTAGCAAGCCGTAAGAGGTAAAAATAGTTTCGACATTTTTAAGAAAGATAAACAGCTGTAAATAACAAAGGACGTTGCACAAATGTTAAAGTCATTGTATTGTATGTATTAGTAAAAATATAGAATGTTTGAATCCATTTCAACTGCATCAAGAGGTTCGCCGTAAAACATTTGGAAAATTTTGGCGCAAAGTGTCGAAGGATGTCTCTCAAAAATGTGCTACCAAAGGAAAACAAATTTCTCATGGGTCTGAAGTTTGTTACGAGTGCTATTTACACTGTTTAGACATTATTGAGGACGACGGAGTAAAAAGGTAATATATACCTCTTTTGTCTTTTCCTTATTAATCAATAATTAATTGCATTACGTACCTTAGTCTTGACAGTAGGCTAGCTTGCAGTTGGATTCCCATAATAGTTGTTATTACCTCACGTTCCATGCAACTAAACATCTACAAACTTGGAAACTGGTAATGACATCGCCGTCGAAACTTTTAGGAGTATTAATAATGTGTAAGATTACAAATGCGTACTATTTGTAGGTCCGGGCTGTACTGCGCTGATCCAGCTAAGCGGCATAAACAACCAAGAAAAAAACATCTTCTATATTTTTTTGAAATTCCGGATTCCGAAATTAAGCAAATCTGCGAATCTCATAATTTAGTGCTGAACAACGAAGACGTTCTATGCGCTGGATGCCGTAAGTATATTAAGACTAACTTACGCTTCTCAAAAACGGAAAATAACAAACGAGATCCATGTGGCGACGGTGGCTTATCAAGTAATAGTGGTTCTGAAACCAATAGTGTATCACAAGACGTCGAAAGTGATTCGGAATCAAGTTTATCAGAACTAAGCACAACATCTTCTGAAGCAAGCGAATATTATAATTCTGATGTCGAACTAGATAATATTAACAATGTTCTACAAAATCTAAAATTAAAAAGTGCAACAAAGTCGGATCGACGCACGGATGAGCAAGTGTTAGATTTATATAGCAGAATCAATGAAGGAGTGAAGAAGTCTTTAAATGCGCTTGCAAAGCGGCAGGTTAATTTTGAAAAGCCAGTTTTGAAGTCTTCTAATTTTTGTAAATGCAAGGAGTGTAAACAGTGTGTCAGTTCGTTAGCAGAAGCTGTTAGTAAATCAACTAGGAAGCAAGAGAAGTATCAAATGCTAACTTGCTCTCCAAAAAACATGACGATGAAAGAAATACAAACAGCCTATTGTGTGTCTCAACGAATGGCCGAAAAAGCTTACAAGCTCAAGAAAACGAACGGCACCTTCAGTGCCCCACCTAAACGAGTAGGAAAAAAATTGTTGCCAGAGCTCGTTGAAAATGTTAAACAATTTTACTTGCATCCAGAAAACTCAGTGACTTCTCCGGAGCAGAGAAAGACAGTTATTGTTCGAACCTATGATAATGGAAAAATTAAAAAAACCCCAGTTGCTAGACAAGAAATGAGGATAACTTTGAAAGAACTTCATAAGGAGTTTAGACTGCAGTTCCCACAACACATTATTTCTTTGTCTAAGTTTTCTATATTAAAACCAAAACAATGTGTTTGGGGGAAAAACAAGGGCTTTCAAAAATCTTGCAAGTGCATTTACCATGAAAATTTTAAATTATTTTTGGAAGGAGTTAAAATTTCTGGAAAAACTGAGGATATTTTAAAACCGTTTTACTGTACTTTAGATGAACAATGTTTACTAGGGTTATGCACTAGTTGTCCTAACACACAAACTGTTGAGACACTATTTGAGGATATCATGGCAGACCATATCGAATACATGAAATGGGTAAAAGGCACTGGCCGCGCAATGGAACTAATTAAAGTTTCAGTAACCAAGGATGAGTATATTGCTGAGCTGTTACAGATTCTTCGTAAATTTGGGCCCCATTATTTTGTGCATATAAAGCAAAGAGACTTTGTTTCTCACCTTCAAAAGCAATCACTTTCAGAAAACATACATTGTGGAGTTCTTTTAGTTGATTTTGGGGAAAACTATTCGTTTGTGTTGGCTAATGAGGTGCAGTCATTTCACTGGAACAACAACCAATGTACAGTTCTGCCTTGTGTACTGTACTATTTTTGCAATCATGCTATGGAAATAAAAACACGCACATACGTTGTTATTTCTGATTCACTTCGGCACGATGAGACTGCATTCCATGTGTATATAACCCAAGTGTTGTCTCAGATAAAATGTCAGTTTCCAAGTATTAAATTTTTGACATACGTTTCTGACAACTGTGGTGAACAGTTTA
>JAQFZC010004433.1:0-16150 GCA_034695205.1 Dicyrtoma fusca | reverse complement strand
AATTACCATTCTTACGGTCAACGGTATATTTTGTATGCTAACATTAACATTGATTGTTTACTATTGCTTCGTGTTCGTGCTATACTCATCTCTAAAGTTCAAGTACATGTTTACAAGTTAGACTAGTTGATGGGTTGCATCAATAGTTGCTGCTCATAAGCGGACAGTGGGGCAGTTGGATGGTAGAAGGATTGCCCATATGCAAGAACATTGAAGATCTGTTATTTATTACGAGCTTGAATAATTTCTTCTCGTAGAATACAAAGACTATATTGCCGTACTTTTACTTATTTTGTAATGCTAGCAATAAGTGAATGTAAATCGACGGTAGAATTTGGTTGGCTTCGAATTGAATTCAAGTAGTTTTGAAATCCTTTGCATATCTACTTACATGATATCGATGCAATTTTGTAATCATAGGTGTGTGGCCGAGATACATAGTGTAATCCAGTTATTCGACAATTCAGTCACTACATATGCAATTAAATTTATCCTCCTTTTTTTGTGTGGTAAAAAACTGTACATACGCGTAGGGTTTCTTTACTAAAGTTCAAGCTACTAACGGGCATCATGTAGGTACTTTTAAACCAGTGTTACTCTGATTGTATGTATTTTTGTTTTTATGCAACTAAATACATAGTATTTTTCCCCTGTGATTGTATAGGATGTGATGAAACTATAAAAGATATCCGAGCTGCTGGTGGGAAGTGCTATGGCTACGTCGTTGACGTCTCTAAGAGGGAGAATATTTATGAGGCAGCTGAAAAGGTCAAATCAGAAGTTGGTAAAGTGGATATCCTCATCAATAATGCTGGAATAGTTAGCGGAAGTAAATTTTTGGACACTTCTGATGTACAGATTGAGCGAACGTTTCAAGTCAACTCTCTTTCAAACTTCTGGGTAATTTAAAAAATAAATTTAACTTATTTAACTCAACTAACCAAAGCAAATACGTAGTAAGCAACCTTAAATTATTTTTTTTATCAGACGCGACTGATGAGAGTAAGTATCCTTCAGAAGTGGAATGTGTATGAGAACGTAGAGTATAGAACAACCATGAGTTATACAGTGTGTGAATAATTCCTGGTTCTTTTTTTTGTTGGGAACGAAACGAACACACATGTGACTGTATGGATGTGATTGTTGAGATGATTCATTGGGAAGGAGCATTCCATTATCTAGGCAATGGCTATATATACATAGGTACCTACATACATACTCTCCGTTAGTTCATTTGTCTTCAAAATTAGCCCCAGGCTCCTTAATCACATCAGACGATCTAAGTTTTTACACCACAATGCCATCATTATTATCCATTACACTTAATGTTATTTTGATTAATTCTTCTTGCCAAGTTAATTTTGTACGGCATTAGAATTTGCATATAAAATTCCAGATTAGTAGATAACGACTGAGCTTTTTTCCTTTACTATTTGCATTAAGCCGCAATGGGCTTTATTCGGTAAATTTAGTACTCTGGTGAAATAAGTTTTTATTTTATAACACAAGCCTATGTGCACAGTTTGAAATAAAGTACGCACAGGCTGGAGCGAATTTTTAATACGAATCGAATCCCATAGTTTAATATTCCTGACTGTATAATTAAAACTAGCGCCTATTAGCATGTTTATAATTATTATTATTCCTCTATACTTTCTTGGCTATCCTTTTTAATGGTCTGTTGAGGCATGGTACTTAAATAAATGTTTTCTATTGAATATTTTTTTAAGATCAAAATTAACACCAATCCTGTGCAAAAGCTCAAAAGTTTGGTTGCGCGTAAGGATCAGTTGAATTTAAATTTTTACGCAATATTTGCGTTGTAGTTGATAGAATCGAGAAAAAATATGACTGTATAAGGCAAGGTGTTAAGACACCGTTTGCTGTTGAACTGGTACTGATTATTGTGACCCACATACTGTCGTACAGACGTTAAAAGAGCTTTTGCGCTCCTTGTCACTCTGTGATTACAATTTACTGCCCTGAGGACGTTACGAATTTGTATTTGCGGCTACCCATTGTAATTGTATACAGCAGAGCTCATTTTAACCTGTGGACGCACAAAAAATTGCTCTTATAACTCTTCTTCACGACAATGGTCAATTTTGGTAGATGGGGAATACGAGGTACTTATTTATCCTAAATGTCAAATAACTTTTTCAACGAGAATATTATTACATAATTTGCAAGTCCATTCAAGCGTTGCGTTGCATTAGGGTGATCGATCTTTGGAAAGGAATATGTGTATAGAAGGCATGCAGTTTAGGGTACATTTAAAGTGTGTTTACCAATAGTTATCTTGCAATTTCGAAAAATGAACTTTAATGAAGTCAAGGGGAAAGTGCAATCGACTGTGACTAGGTAGTGTATAGGGATCGTTTGCAAATCGCTTCAAGATATCTTGTGCGTGGGTTTTGTCGATCTTGACTTGACTTGGCGTAGGTTTGTGGTGTACGGAGTCATGATTAAGATAGTGGGTACGTGGCTTTAGGCTTTAGGATGCAATCTGCAGTAGGTATATAGGTTACACACATATACTGGCTGCGTTCATACAGGTTTACAAACCATGCTTATAATTTAACTCGTCTAAGTCAATTAAGATAGAGTAGTTTGTATCTTGTATCCAATGAGAAGTACTGTAGTTTGATTCTGATGAAGCTTTTAGGCATTTCTGTATTGTTTAACGTGATGTATAACTATCCTTATTTAACGGTCGGTTAAGAACAGCCGTGTCATTGTCAATTGTAAAATAATAAACAGGTATATCTGCATAGGTGCCTGCGCCCGTAGGTGTACATGTGTGTGGACACTTCAATTGCACCGTATATATGCACGTAAGATAGCGGATAAGAAATAACGACGCTTATCTGTTAGTATCAAGTGTTTACTTATGCATTCAGTAAGAATTTTGTCTTTGTAATTCGCATATACCTAGTTAACTATTAAGGTACCTACTAATGCGTATGTGGTAATAGTATAGTGTGATACGTGCAACATAAGAGCTTTCTGATTTATTGAAAGCAGTAATTGCGAAAAAAGTCATGTTCTGACAAAAGGACTGATAATACGTAGGTATGTTAGATGCATAATGTATGTGCGATGTGTATTTCTGATGATAGCATAATATTCGTTTTGCAGCTTCTGAGCAAATGCGTAATAATGATTTTTTGGTAAAGGTATTTATGGAATGGTACATCTCAAATGTTATGCAATACCTCCGAAAAACTTGGTGTTTTATCAACCTTATAAATGTGATTTTTTTAAATTTGCAGACAACCAAAGCCTTCCTTCCTGGTATGGTTAAAGAAGATAGTGGCCATATTGTTACCATCGCTTCAACTGCTGGACTTGTAGGAGTCAACCGTTTGGTTGATTACTGCGCGTCTAAATTTGCCGCAGTAGGATTCCATGAAGCCCTTCTTACAGAATTGAAGGTAAGCAAAAACAAGGACTAGTATTTCATAGAATAATGTTTATTATTTACATATTTGTATAGGGACATATGCATGTTATCCGTACGTTTCACTTAAATTAAATTGCTAGGAGTAGTTAATGAATAATTTTCTTAGGTATTTGATACATTTATGGTCTTGAAATCTGAACCATATATATATATATATACGCATCTACGCAGCCTAGTGTTACTATTTATTGTGAGAAAAAAATGATATTATTATACAACCCGCTGTCGTTTTTGTTATGGAGCGATAAGTTGAAACGTTTGCTCAGTGCTATAAAAACTGGATTAGATGTTGCGTAAAGAAAATAATGTAAAATAATAACTGGTAGAGATACCAAGGTGTCTGTATACATTCTTGAGGTGCCATGGTTGAGATACGTTTCTTTTCGTCTGAGGATTTTTTACTTCAAACACACAACTGTTTTTATGTAGTAACCCATTATATCATACATAGTAGTATATTTGCAGGATTTAAACCTGTAAGCTTGTTACAACACAACATAATAATTGAAACAACCTTTGCCTTCAAATGTTTTTGGCAGTTTGTATGGTTAATGATCAGTAGTGGTAATTATAATTATATAATAGTGGCGTAATGCGTATAACCTTTACCTATAGCTTCCGAACAAAAAAGCTTTGAAATTTGAAGCTACCTAGTTAAATATACTAGAAGGATATTTCTCAATGAATCATCCCTGGTTTATTCCCATATTTAAATTCTCGATGTACATATTATTCTACCAAGAACGCATTAAACTTATAATTTGATGATTTCAAATTATTTCTATTAGTCCGAGATGGGTCAACAGGGTATAAATGCCACCTTAGTATGTCCCTACTACATTAACACTGGAATGTTCGATGGAGTCAAGTCAAAGTAAGTGTCCTTTCTGCCTTCTCATTGTGATGTTGTTGCACTGTTGCATGTACACCGTTTTCTGTTGTTTGTGCTCTATAGTTTGCTTTTAGGGTAATTGCATGTCTGCATGTGAAATCTAATTTGATGAAAGGAATAATGAAGGGTCCTCAAATGACTTTTGACATTATCAGGTAATGAGTTTATATTATTTTGATAATTATGCTGCTTGCTTGCTGTCCCCAGTATTGTTGTATTCTGCACACACAAAATAAGAAGCTTTGTCAACAACAAAAAAACTCGGTAAAAAAGGTAATATTTAAATGCAGTACATCGTGAATTGCAAGTCGTCAGTTTTGTTTTGTTTGATACAGGGAATAATTACTTCAAGATATTTTATGCACTTTTTTAAAGAGTATATTGGTGGTAGAATTATAAATCGTCATATTTCAAATTTCACACAGGCATATACATATACATAATATCACTATTCCGCTCCGGCGTGACGGAGATACTTGTGGGTAGTTTTAATTTAATTTGATGGGACAGTATCATGCAAAGTGTATTTTCCTTATCATTCTTGAAATGTATTTTAGAAAATAACCAACTTAGTGACTGTATATTTATATCCATAAAGTTAAAAGTGAAAATCACAGTTTAGTAGCATATTTTCTATTAGGTGCAATATTTTGACATACCTTTTGTATTATATTATTTATATCTGTACTAGTTTTCACACGGAATAACCAAATTACTACGGGAGAGCAGTGTTAAGGTGCGGATTCTACTTCCCACTAAGTGCATGTGTGGCTTACCTTTGAAAGCCATAATGTATGAAAATAAGGTCACAGTAATGCAGTATTGGCAGCGCTTTTTATATTCTGTAGTCTGTACCATCACCATAGGTTTGATAGGATGAAACGTGTAATTATTTTTCCATCGAACACTCTGATTCATTAGTGAGTAGTGATGTCGTTTGTTGAAGCTAAGCTAATAGAATAAACTGGGATTCATCGATTAGTCTTCAAGAATCTAAACCAGTCTATCGTTTACAGTTAACCGTAATCATCTGTAAGTGTTCCACTGAGGGTGTCAAGGAACAAAGACGCTGTTACATACATGCGTTGGAATGCTTTTGTTTTCTAATATTATTATAATACTGCCTTGCTTGCAGTTGCTTGTACTTGTATGTAACGAGTTCTGGTATTGGTCTTTCGCGTGCATTAATATAATGGAAAATAATTTAAAGCTACGTATTTTAAAGTTATTCAGTTTTTATTAACTTAATTAAACTTATCTGAAGCTATTCTCTTTTCTGCTACAGATATATTGAGTGCGTTTTATGCGGTAACCAATTTTGTTGCTCTCACGGCTTTGATAGCTCATGCGATGTCGTGACTTTTGTATTTAAATTAATCAGTATTACAAGCAAATAATGCACATAATAGTAGTATCGTTGTATTTTTGTCCTATTGTTTGCTTATTTTGAGGAATAAGGGATAAGTGTTTAAGCTTCTTGTAAATACCACGATGCTCTACATAGCATAGCTGAGCTGTGCTGTGTAGTAGAAATAATGAAATTTTAAAACTGACATTTAATTACTATTGCAGACTAATTTCGATTTTGAATCCCGAAGACGTGGTCAATGACGTAGTGGCCGGAATCCTCACAAATCAAGAAACTGTTGTCATTCCAAGATACATTCTTGCCTTAGTCGTTGCTAAATTGTATGTTTAATTTTTGTCTTGATTTATTTGTTTCTTAAATGATCATATCGCAGAGTTACTTATTACCTACCTTTATAATAAATACTTGTGATACCTTTGTCTTACAGCTTTGTCCCAGCTCAAGTTGGCATGAGAGTTCAAGCAGCCCTTGGAATCACCGGAACGATGATGACATTTAAGGGTAGAAGCGAAAAGAAGTAAATAAACACCACCAATATAAATATTAAATTTGTTATGTTCGACCAAAATGTTACGTAAAAAGACAATGAGACAGAACTGTATAATTTTCCTATGATGACGAATTGTAAAGTCTCAAATATTTACCTATATGGTTTTGTACTATCAGGTTTTTTTAGTGCGAATATTATTTACTTATATTATGAATAATTAATTACAAAAGACGCATTTTTCATTTGCGTATTTGTAATAGTGCGTATGATTTTTATTATTTAGAGTCAATAGTATGTTTACATATTGTATAGTTTCCTGGTTTAAGTCAAAGATAGTTGTGAAAATGTGAAATATAACTTGCCATTCGTGTGTGCCCATGCTTTATTAGAATGTTGTGATAGGTAATTAATTAGAGAGTATGACGCACATGTTTTGACCGGATTTAACTGTGTGTTTGTGTTTACCAAACAGAATAGCTGATTTCTTGCTCTAGGTCTTGTTTACCATTTAATTATATCAGTTCAGTCATTTATATACAAAAAAGGTATTGCACGTGTGTAGGTGTGTAAGACGGAAGTTTGTAATGAGTGATTTGTAGTCCGTCGCTACGACAGGTATTAGAAGTTTTGCAGACCGTGGTATATGACAATTGATAGCAAGATCAAACCCATCTTTAATTTCGCAAGCAGTGAAGTTACAGTGAAATTGATTTTGTTGCCTTTCTGGCTGATGTGATACTAGAACTATACTTGTAACTACAATAGTGATATGTAGGTCAAACTCGAATTTTGTGCCCATGGTTTGAGCCTTGGCGAATTACCTAGTAAGTAAGTGCTTTCACAATGTTTGTATTTTGAAATAAGTGCATAGTATAACTTTATTATTGTCCACAGTAATAAAATACAAATTGAAGTTCTACTGTAATAATAATAAGTCGGATAGATACTTGTACATTCATGTCCACGGAATGACCAATTTTTTCACAATAATTTTAATATTGAAACTCCGTGTTGACTCCGTCAGTTTTTTATACTATAGAATATGTCCTACACAGCAACACAGATAACCACAATCCTAGTTATTCGCTGTAGCCATTGTACTCATGGGTAATTAAATTTCAATTTTTCGAAGCACTATGCTACACATAATTTGAAGGAGCTCAATACTGCACCTCTGGATGCAGAATTTATCCATGACAAAAGTGCATTTCCTTGGCTACTAGCTTCTGTAATAATAGTGTAGAGGTAGGCACGGATTGAATATATAAAATGTGTAATTGATATCTCCTTAACTAATGTTTTAAACGTCGTGTGACTGTTGTTTTGTATATATACCGTGTGACAGATGAAAGTTCCAAATAATAATGTAAATCGACAGTTATGTAAATTAAAGGGGATCATAAATGTAAAAGTACTCTCAAATGAATTTAAATACAAGTGCAGCGTGTTCTGAAAATTGTGTTTTTGTTTATTTGTACAATTTTTTACTCTGTGGAATGGAGGACAGAGAAACCGGTTTACTACAGTATTGGACAGTTTTTTTTTGTAAAAACTATTGTCCATTGTGTGGGTATAAAACAGCAATAATAAAGATTAATTTCAGGTGTAACTTTGGGCTTGCCTAGCGTGCGCATTATCAGCATACCTACTTTAAAGTTAGACAAAATAACCCGTTTAAATTATTCTGGTCTGCAGGCGACTAAAGTTACAATTTACAGACAATCGTTGTTTGTACTTACACATGCATTAAATCTAACACTGGGGCCAGTCATTTTGTATTCCGTACGATAACAAAATCAGTGAGAGTGCACTGTCGTTGAAAAATAAGGATGGGAATGGGAAGCATACATGCTGACATATTTATGTACCCATATATTTAGACGATCACTTACCGAAGTAGGAACCCATTAATGATATTTCGTGCTATGCAAATAATTGCATGCAAGGCAGAGACATTTTAACAGATTTGAATGATTATACCTATTAAAGATGTTCCATGTTGCTTTCACGATGGCATAGAGCTCTCATTCACGGAAGTACTTACAATTAAAAATATAGGTATTCTGACCACTCTATCACTGACCTGTACAATCGGGCAGGTATACATCAGTAATGAAAGTTCAGTTTTGAAGAAAAAAGGGACCATTTCCATTACGAGTGACAATATCATTAATTAAACCACTGGTGCACATCTGACACATGCCATCTGTGATAGTCCGGCCATGCGAATCTGTATTCAATGTGTGTAAATAATATCTTCTAGACAAAAATTGCATATGTATGTGTACAGGTACTTACATAAATACCGTTGTCTACAAAGTGTCTAGAATCCGTAAATAAAGAGAACGTAATAATTTACACGTGCATATTTGCTGAAGATATAATGGAATTATCATACTTATCAGCTTCCGGGGCATTGTAAAGCTCTATTTGTTGAAACTAATTAGTTACTGACTAATTGAGTTAAGTAGGTAGGTCCATACTTTTGTAGGGTCGTACAGATTACATATGTATATCTAAGTGGCCCAGCGCACTTAGGCTAAACTTTCTCGATTTTAGAACATTTGTAATTACTAACATGCATACATCGATGCATCCAATGAACGTTGAAATTGGCACAAGCATGTGATTAAACATACTGCAATGCATGTAATGTGAAATATGACTACAGCAACATTATATAATAAATCACCTTTTCAAATAGTGTAATTTATTGTAACCATGCTTAATGGAGCATTATTACTATTACACTAGCAATTTATTATTATATTTCTCTGATGCTGATGTAATAATTCGACATAAAAAACTAGACAGAAAGCGAGTTAAAGAGAACTGAAAGACAGTTCCTTAACCTAACAATTAGTGTTGAGAACTATTTAAAAAGTTCAAGACGAATACACTGTAGGAGATATAAGCATACCTACTAAGAAATGAGCTTAATCCTTGAGTAACTTAAGTTAAGGGGCTTTGGCAAAAGTCCATTTTTCATTCTTGTAACTTCACACGAATGGTAACAGTAACGTTTTGCTATTTTTATAATGTTTATAACTCAAGAAACAAGTTTTTGTTTAGCTGCGTTGCATTAAATCTAAACCTTGACTATGACCTAGAGAACATACTGACAATGAGACTGAAATACATACAGGTTACCTACGTAAGTTTTACGAATGTAAACGCTGTCATTATTAGTATTAATGACCATTGATCTAATACCCACAATCAATGGTTTAAATTATTTATATTCATCAGAAGACCTGGTGGCTTTTTCTACTACAAAAAGAACCCTGTAGTAGTAGGCACCCGTCATAATTGTGGACACCGACTGGCATTTTTGTGCTGGTAGCTACTACAAAAATTCAAGTTTGAGTACAATTGAAGGTCTAATAAGTACCTACGCCTCTTTTCACCGTGTAATTAATAATTTGGAAGTCCCTGCTTAAAAATTGAAAGCGTAAAAATGGAACAAAGTCAGCATTCTATTTTAACTGTTTTTGAAATTAAAAATGGAAAAATACAATTTTCAAAATTTTGGTTTTGTTTTTTTTGCTCAAGACGTTCACATGTTTAAACATGTTCTTAAGCATTATTTCAATACAAAATGCATGATTTTAAGTTTTATGATGGCTGACAAGTTAAATTGAAACAAAAAAAAACAACCAAAAAAGGAGATAAGGTCCTGATAGTGGTCACCACCTATTTCACACATTTTATCACCGTTAGAGATGCTACATTAAATATGTAGTTAGTTGCTTAAGCAGCAAAATGATGTATACATCCAATTTTGAGAATTTTGGCTGAAAGCAAAGTGACGCATATCCAGAAACCCTTAAAAGCAAAATGAAGCATATTCAAAGCAAAATGCACACGCATGGATATACTTACATCACTGCTTTTAGTCAAATTGGATGTGCACCATTCTGCTTCTTAATATAAGTGTATAATAATTCGAGTGAAAGAAGAGTACAAATAGTCATAATTTGAATTGAACAATCTATTAAACTAGTAAAGCGTTAATAGAACCTAGGCCCCAATTAGAACCCGGGTCCCTAATGGAATCCGCGCCTGAAGGCGAATTTTCTATAACCCCTAGCAATTCAGACTCTAATAGATCCTCGGTCCCTAATTCAGCTTGGAAGGGTCTGAGTCCAAAGTTTCATTTGTTACCCCGGGGTTTTATTTGAAGCTTTACGGTACTCGTTCTTCGGTACGCTTGTGATTGTAGGAGATATTTCCTGATTGAATATACGATTCAGGTTTCTACCGTTTCGGTTTATAAAGGCTTTGTTATAATAAAAACCCGCAAAAATGTTGTTTTGAATTTGAAAGGAAGTATTTTAGTTTCCTGCGGAAGCGGAAGCACCTTTATCGTCGCAGATGCTGAAGCACAAAACTTAGCCAAAATCTACGTACTGCAGAAATGTATTATGTATGATCAACTAGAATAGATTCTAAATGATTTTTAATAGACTGTAGGTAATATTAAACTGCGTAATTTATAATGATAATTTATCCTGCTACTGTTGATGTCCACAACCTGAAAATACAGTAATTCTATCTTAGGATAAATCGGCCCCAAAAAATTACACACTAAATGATCATAAAAAGGGGTCTTTCTGAAAACGGTCCCACAGTCTCCATTATTTTAATAAAGGTACCTAGGTTAGGTACATATTAAGGGTTTCCCATTTCCCATGTACCGGGAGGTACAGATATCATCCTTTGAGATGAGATGCACAATGAGGTAAACCTGCATAAATCTATTTTGTTCGAAAACAAAATTAAAATGTGGCACATCCAAATCCAAAGAAAACACTTTAAAGCAATATGTTACGTCATCTTCTTATAGTGAATTCACTTTTAGACCTAAATGGAATTTCTTATCTTTTAAAGGGCAAATTGATGGCAATGAAACAATGATCTTCATTTAATTTATAGCAGACTGCAGGTAAAAAAAAGTATTTGGGAAATTGGAATTCTCAGTTCTGTGAATTCTTTGATCGATGGCAGTCCACTGGCTGCGTGCAAGTGGGCATAGAAATCTCGAGGAGCGGATGAACGTATGAAGTTCTTTGGAATTTAAAGAGCGCTGAATTTCAAGAAGGACGTAAGCGTCATCGTGGAAGGGGTACGAGTTTGTGTCTTGTGTGGATTAATTATTATTATTGTTAGTTAATTTTTATAATTATTCAGCAGTCAATCCGTACCGGTATTCTCAAGAAGAGTTCAAGAGCAACATATCTGCTTAGGAATTTCCATAGCGGAAGCAACTTCTCGGAATAATGGAGGACATAAATGGCTTAAAGGTATGTGGATTTCCCGTCGTCAATTTTGTAAATATTTGTACGTAATTATTTCGTCGTATTTCGGTTTCGGTATTTAATTGGGTGCTGTTTAAATGTTGAAAGTTGAAGGGTTTTGCTTCAGCACTCACAGCCAACCTATACAGGGTCAAAAAGTACATAGTTGTTGTTAGCCTTGTTAGTATTCCGGCTGATGATTTAAGTATAAATATGATGTATACAATTGACACTATAGGGGTGGTCGGATGTTGGATGTTGGCTGTTCCTGTTCATCGAAGCAATGGAATAGCGTTTTAATTTTTGAGGGATTAAGTAAATGATTTGATTATTGAAGAATTTAAGGCCAATTGAACCCTCCCGAAATGCAAATGCAAATGAAGCCAGAAAAATTGTAGTTATTGGCGGTTCATTCTTTGTTGGTAGCTGAGCCGTTGAGTCTTGTACTCACCTTCACCTTGCGAAATTGGTGTCGGTTATAGTGACCCCGTCCGTATTTCGGATACATACATAAACAAGTTCTTTATCGTAAAGAAATAATTCCAGTTACCTTGGAGTTTTATTTAGAACATCTGAATCCTAAATATTTTACTGCTAATGCTGGTTATTACTTCTGGCCGATGGCTTTGTAATTGACGATTATTTCTTGACGTAATATTTCGAATATGCTGTATGTACTGATGAGGTGTCAGATGTAGAATGGAATGTATCGTGAATTCTTACATAGTTGGATGTGGTCATGTGGTTAGGTTTGATTTGAATCTGGAATTTATGTTCAATTAGAAAGGTTGGTGAGAGTCTTGGTGTATATCTAGTCTAGTACGAAGTAATCAATAAATAATTATTATAGTTGAGTTATAAATGAAAATGTTGTTCTTTAAAAGGTGGCAGACTTGAGACGGGAATTGAAGGACCGGGGGCTTCCACATACGGGAACTAAGAATGAGCTTGTATCCAGGCTTCAGGAAGCATTATCTACTGGTACTTAATGTTTTAAATATTTTGTTTCATTCTCATTGATGGTCTTACGGTAAGACTCTTACCTAACTAGTAAATCAAAAGTTGATATACATAGTTCCTTTTTACGTCGAATCAAGTAGTGTTCCGTAACTGATGATTAAGTTAGTACGGAAAACAGTTTCTGGTGCAGGCTGCTACCTTACGTGCCTACTTGCGTGTACATGCTTCTTATTTTTGTTATTATCAAGAGTTGAGCACGTGTAAAAAGTATAATAAAGTGTGGTTGGAAAGCGCTTAGTAAGCTGATTTACTTTAGCAGTTGTCTTATTTGTCATGAGTTTTGCGACCCCAGCAGATAGCCACTGCTCAGTTTAATAGCTGACTCTTTTACGTCTGCAGGCAGAGTTGCAATGCGCAATTGGAACGATTTCGGTATTTTAGTTACCGTTTGCATTAAGTCATACCACTGATGTTAATCTAGCGACACGATAAATCAAGTGTATACACGTACATGTCTAACTAGTAAGATTAGTCTCTGAAATTGTTTTAAGTTTTTTTTTATATTTAGGATGAAGGCTTGTAATTATGGTCGATCGATTGTGGTAGTTGTGCTACCCCCATTGTTTCTCCAGTGCCAATAAGGAATCAAAATCGAACGCACCTGGTTTTGTATTTTCGGGTATCAGACTTTTTTTTTCAGATAGAAGGAGAAGATATTTTAGATTTGGGCTGTCATTTGACAGTGGAGAAAAAAAGGGATACCATAATTACAAGCCGTCACCCTCATATATACTGGAAAATATTTCAATTATATATGCTGTGCGCTACCGCGTAGTGTAGCTTTTTGGTGTAGCTCATTGAGACAGTAGAATATCGCGTTTTGGTGCATTTGATTGAACTGTAAACGTCTGCTCCTTATAAAAGTAGCAAAGTCTGTTAAATGATGAATCCAGATTGTGAGGATGCCTGGCTTCACTTGGATGTTTCCGAAACATCTCGTACGACCCCTACAATTTTGAGCTTCCACACAATTTTAAATTATATTTAATTGTTTAAAAGCTATTAGACATCTGTTGTAAGTAGTGATGTAGAAGCAGAGTAGTATTAGTACAGTTTTCAAATTTGATTGTTTTACGTTTCTTCCTGTATCTAGAAAAACCGACATCGGATGATTCTGTCATTGATGAAGCTTTGCTGGATGAAAACTCATTGCTAGGAGAGGTGAGCTAGATTTGAATCTCTTACGCTGGGAATGCAAAACCATTACTATTCTATTTTTACAGCTGTTATGGGAATTTAAATTGATTACATTTTGTTTTCTTACTCTAGGATGACGATAGTAACTCAGGTGGAGAGGATGTCGATACTTCTAGTGATAACGAAAATACAAATGGGGTAGATACCACGTCTTCCCTAACAAAGTCTCCATCAAAGAGCCCTATTTCGTCACCAAAGAAATCGGCAGTAGCAAAGGATTCAGCAGCAGCTGCAGTAGCCACCGCCCCTGCCATTCCATCAGCTATTCGAACAGCGTCCCCGGAAAAAAAACGGACGGGAACAACCGTTGAAGCTGAGGATGGTGAAAGTACTGCCAAGAAACTTAAAATTAATAGAGAACCTATACAACCACCAGCAGCAAAAGCTGCTGATGGCCCTAAGTCTGCCACCGAATCCATAAGCGCTCCCATTTCTAAAAGTGTTAGCTCAGTTGTTGCACCCCCCGAAGAAAATGCAGCGGTCAAACTCAATCCTACAACTTTAAGTTTAGCGGAGCGTGCCAAGCTTCGCCAGCAAAAATTCGGCTCTTCTGAGGAAGCGAAACCTGAAGTTGCTAATGGGAAAGAGCCCGAAAAGTTGAATAAACGAGCGGCTAGATTCGGAAGTACATTGTCTACTCCGGCAGGCGGAACAGCAAAAGCTTCTGGGCCTGTGAGTCTTTGAAACATTATTTCAAAAATTTTGAATACCTTCCGCAGTTGTTGTTGGGAACGTGTCAACTAATTAATTAATAGGTAGGTAGTTCTTATTTTGTAATTCTTAATTGAACTTTTAGGTGTCTGCTGACGAACTAGGAAGATTGGCTAAACGTCGCGAAAGGTTCGGAAAAGAATTAGCTGAGACAAAGGAAACTGCCGAAAACGCAAAACAGAAGAGAGCTCAGAGATTTGGAGGAGCTGCAGCGACAACGACTGGGACTGCAGTCACAGCGACCGCAGTATCTAAAGATGGAGACGAGAAAAAGAAAACTCGTGCTGCTCGTTTTGGTATTTGAACTGCAATTAAATCTTAAATAAAAATGAATGCAGTATAGGTATTTAAAAGTACACAGTTGTTGAATTACTGAAACTACATAACATCATTTTGGAGACAAAATAATACTTTTATTTAAGTTTTTGAACTGTAGCATTCGATTACTTCGATTTCTTAGTATGCTACTGTTAAAACTTGATAACCTTGACTTGACGCTAGTGGTAGTGGTAAGAAAAATTTGCGTCTATAGATGCATTTATTTTCCGTTGAATTGGATTGAATTTTATAATAGAAAAAATTACTGATTATTATTGTTTAAGTTCTTGTTATTGCATTGAGTAAAATTTGTTCCTGAGTTTTATACTTCTAATCTAATGATCTAATCTCACAACCAGGACTCCTAGATTCAACCTAACAGTCTAATTGTAATTAGTTATTAGAACCTGAGCTTTTAAGCTCTTGCGTCTATCTTAATTCTTACATACAAAAGAAGTTAGATAAAGCCATACTCCGAACTGTTGAACTCCCGATTTTTTAAACGTGGATTGCATACACTGTTTTACACGGGATATTATTGTGGTG
The DNA here is from genome assembly GCA_034695205.1 of Dicyrtoma fusca. Taxonomy (NCBI): domain Eukaryota; kingdom Metazoa; phylum Arthropoda; class Collembola; order Symphypleona; family Dicyrtomidae; genus Dicyrtoma; species Dicyrtoma fusca. The sequence continues at coordinate 847 of JAQFZC010004433.1, read as the reverse complement.
TATTAATTTTTCTTGAGCCTGCTGATGGTCGAACAAGTATTGGTGAGATGTAGCAGTAATTTCTATTTCTACTTTGGCTAATAAATATGTGTGAACATTTTGTGTTTTCATTTAAGTAAAACGTTTATTAATTGTTACTTCATTTAACACCATATTTTTACTCATTTCATTTTCTCCATCCGATACTCTGAAGATATTCATGCAACTTCATGCAATTCAGTATGTGAACTGATGAAGGTATGTGGATTAGGAGCTTTTTTAATTTAGTTATTTACGCTTTGTTCTTGTTTGACTACATCATCTGCTGAGTTTATTTTATTCGTAGTTAACGTAGTAGCTAATTTAAAAGGTCTAAATGTTATGTGCATCTAGTAAGTACTTTCTTTATTTGATTATTTACAATTTTGTGTTGGTAGTGTACTTTTTTTAGTAGGTAGTAGTATGGATGCAACTGAAGATCTTAGTTCCACAGTCTACAGATGGTGCGTGTGAGGCTTAAAATATGACAGTAGTTCGTATGCGTCTAACTTCTTCCTACATCATCCCCAAAAAGGGACTGTGAAGTAGTCAGTTTTTAAATAGTCACTAAATAATGGTTCACTACAGTGATTACTGCCGGCCTTTCAATTAAAAGAGGACTGGAATTAAAAGGGTACTTAAAGGATTTGAAACTGAATCACAACTAGCTGCTGGAAGATAGCCTTTAAACAAAACTTTTTTTTCGAAACTGAGGGATGAACCTCATAAAGTTTGTCATAGACATTTTCATTGGTACTTCGCTAGTAAAGTAGTGATTGAACTGTGTTCGAGCTTACAGTGGATGACACTGGAACTCATTAATAAAAAC
>JAQFZC010004432.1:0-16156 GCA_034695205.1 Dicyrtoma fusca | reverse complement strand
ATAGCAGAAGCAAAAACACAGGCAATATAACTGAGGAGATAGACAGAGACACTGAGCTAAGAAAGCTCAATAGATGCAAATGCCAACATAGAGATTCCTCACCTGAACAATGAAATTTCTCAATTATTGGAATCTGATTGAAAATAATGATCAATACATCTGCTTTACGTATCATTGTTAAAGACATTATTATTGAAAAGAATGACAAAATTAAAAAAAGGAGATTAATAGGAAACTGCTCGCTTATACCGTAATTGTACAGGTTATGTAAAAAGGTTGTCAACTGGTAAAGTGCGACTCCCCATATTAAGATAGTTGTAAGGTAAAACCTATACAGTTTGGATTTCCATGCGGTTTTGGTTGTTTCTAAGGTTTGGAATTTTAGGGTTTTTGATTTGATGAATAAAATTGGCTTAAAAGGAATACAATTCAAAACAGAGGCGAGTGTAAATGTAATTAGTACGCTCTTTAGAGTTACTTCAGATGCTCTCATTGAAGCCATTTTTTTTTAGGTAACAGCTTCTTACTGTAGTTTTAGATTAATCACACTTGAAGCTTATAGTTAGTGGGTAGTTCGTTGTTTTTTAATGCAAAAAAACGGGTTTTAAAATATATAAACGCTCTCTTTAAAAATATTATTTGTTCGAACTAGCACTTTTCAAAAACGAATATATATGTGCCGTCGTATTAAGGTTCTGTTAACATAATAATTGACGTCCATACGTTACGAAACACAATACATTACTACTTTAACTTTGTTTTTTCTTAATTACTAGTATTTCCTGAAAATCATATTAATTATGTAGTATATACCTAGGTAATTTAATATTAGTTAAGAATAATCAAATATAAGTTAATTAATTAAGTTTTGAAAAAAATAAAATAGAAACCCCTGAAAATAATGAAAATGAGATAATTTTATTTACAATAACTTGATATTGGATTATTTAAGCGTACGTTAATTGTTAAAATAGATTAAGTAAATTTTAGGTAGTTTATAATTGGATTTAGGTATATACCTAGTTTAGTTTGTTACACCTAGTGCTTTGATGGTATTTGTATCATTGATGTAATGTATCTATAACTCATTGCTGTTGACACAGAATTGATGGAAATTGTGTTCCATAAGAAATTTTTATTGTAAACAATGACTATTGAGGTCATTATGTAAACAGTGAATATGAAATCATAGGTTTGAACTTTAGACTTAAATGTGTAAATAAAATTGTTAGGGTCCTGTTTTGATGAGAACCTAACGTAAATAAATGGACGGCGGATAACTTTGTAGTCGTATACTGAGGCCCTTGGGCTATTCTCAGTGGAGGACAGTGTCACCTTTGTTTGTTTGAATAAAGTGTGTCTTTCTCTCTGCCATATTGTTGTGATTTCTTTTTTGAATTCATTTTGTTACACAATTATAAAAGTTAAATTCATCCACCAAAAACATAATTATATAGGATAACTTTCAATTACGGATCTTTCATTCATAGGCAGGAGCTTATTTTACACATCCCTGATAAGTCCCGAATGAAGAATCTAGCCCTTGTCAGTGCCTACCGGACAGTTATTTTAAAATTTTTCACGGTCACCCAAATTTTAAGTTTTGAGATAATTAATAACCAGTAATTATACATACCGAGTACCCAATCGTGAATTATTAGTTGTTTATAAATTATAGCTACAATTTTTAAAAGTCCTTACCTAGGTATTCGGGTAAATTAACTTGTCTAGCTATTATTTTAATTTTCTGTTCGTTCCTGGAACTCTATTTAAGGTTTCAGAAGTCGACAACAATAGTCTTTAAAAAAATTACCGTAGGTTAAAATATATTGTAAGCTCTAATTATTTCCTCGGGTCTTCGATTTCCGGACGATAAATGGGTTAACCTACATTCCAGAAATCTTTATTTTGTAAATTAACTAAAGAGGTTATTTAAGTGAGCATTCCATAAATTACATTACATATTAGAATAATTTGCAATACATTTTATTTATTGACAAGAATCTTACGACCCGGGCCTTGTGCTAGTCTACGACATACACATATACTGTCCCAACTAGAAGCTTAACAAAAGTATTAAATAATTAATAATTTCCTCCACCATTACTTCCTGTGTGTCCAAGCTTATGAAGCCAAAGGATCCAATTTTGACTCCAAAAGTTTGCATTGCTTTCATAGTTTTTAGAAGAATTTTGACTTCTTTCTCGTTCTTCAATTCTAAATACATTCGTTTGATTTCTGCAGGTGTCACAACACCGTCAGTATTTCCTCTAATAGTAACGGTGCCGTTGTTGCCAATCTTGGAGTTTCGTAAAACGTTTTCAAAGGCTTTTAGGTGGTGCCGTCTTAGTTGTGCAAGGAGCTCTGATTTTTGTCCTTCAGACAGCTTTTGTATCTCAGCCAGGAGCCCGAAAATGCCCACAATGACGAAAATAAGTTGGAAAGTACTCATCGTAGGGAAGAATGCATAAATGATAGGGTTTAGAATTCCATGAAGTTTCCAACAACAGTATGTGGTCGCCACGGTGAGAGCAACGGTGAGGACTGTGCACCCAGGAATTATTGCGTCGCCCCAAAATTCATTCCAAAGGGAATTATTTAATTGAAGAATTTTCAAATGTAAAATTTCCTTTTCAAATTCCAATGTTGACGTTAAAGCACGTGTACTGCAGAAAAAGTAAAATCAAAGAAATGTACCTTTTCATAATCGTTAATGTAATAAACTCCGCTTCCCAAATAAAATTTAAATAAAACTTACTTTCCCCGCTTCAGCCAAACTTTGTGACACATGAGGCCAACTAAACAAAATTGGCCTCCAAGAGCAACAGTGGTTATATTAAGTGTGAACAAATACGCTTCTATAATTCCAAATATTAACTGACAAATTATTCCATGAAAATGTTTGGATATATTTATTGGAATGAGTGCTTCTCGAACAAAAGTTGTAACGTACATTTGACCATTCGGATTTAAAAAGTACAACACAACTAAAAACGGCGGCATGAAAATCGTGAGAAATGACAAACAAGAAGAGCAAAGAAAGCTAAATGGATGGGAATGCCATGACACAGATTTTCCTTGAGATTGTGACAAAATCCGGTCAATGATTGGCATCTGGTTAAATAGGGGGACTAGGAGACTAGTCTTCCGAATGAAGGTTGGTGACATTATCACGGAAAAAAGGGAAAGAATTACAAACACGAGATGAAGACCAAATTGCTCGTTTATCCCGTGATTGCTCAGCTGATTCAAAAGTGACAGCAACTGATACAGCGTCAGCATCCAAATTATTCCAGTTGTAACAAAAAAACCACGAAATTTAGATTTCCACGTTGTTTTTCCTTGGTTTTTTAATACTGCTTGAAATGCTATAGATTTTGATCGTAAGGATAAAATGGGTTTGAAAGGGATACATTTTAGAGTGTAGGCTAATGTAAACGTTAACTGAGCGCTTTTTAAAGCTACTTCCGATATGTTGTTGGAAAGCATGGTAAAGATGAGGCAACTCTAACAGCACTTGGCGAAACACTGACTGCTCCCCTAAATTTTACTCACACTTAAAATCCTTCAGAATTTTTTCCTTAAGTTTAAATAATAATAATAATAATATGCTTACATATTGTAAGTAGCGGCTACTGCTAAGTCATACATTACCTAGAAATAAATAGTCAGAATGTCGGGATTCTAAGATTAGATAAATGTAGGCAAATTAAAATAATTATTGCTTTTATTTAATTTCACCAAAGTATATTGTCGTTCCTTCGTTCGTTCGTTCCTAGATTCTAATTCATTCAATATTAGATTCAGCTAGAGGTGAAACAAAAGTTCCAAACAGAATGCAAATTAGTCCCAAAAATTAAGGCAGGGTGCACCAGTGCAGTGTTATATATAGCAGTAATTGTATTCTTTTGGTTTTAAAGGGATGACCGGGAGGAAAGCCCCTTGATACCTCCAAAGAGCCACTGTGATAGGATTGTAATGCTTCAAATGCTTGACGAGTAGCGCCGCCACAGAAAAAATTACACTGGAGAAAAGCGTGAAAATAAAACCTCGATATTTCCAAAATTTGCTATTTTCTCTCGAGTTTTTCTTAAAGACTGTCAAACATCCAAATACCTTCTTATCAGTTTTTTTTAATGCTTTCTGTAGTCGACCAATCCAGTGAACTTCCCAATAATCTAGTAGCAGTTTCAAAACCGCTTTTACTCTTCATGTCTTTGTCTCCCTCGGCTTTCCTTTCTTCTGAATTTGACAGTTGTGGGAATCGCAGTTGAGGGGGAGTTGGGTGCGTAGAAACTGCTTCAGCACTCATTTTGATAATTATTTTTGGTTTTAAAATTAATAATGAGTATTAGTCTTGCAGTAGACAGTAGTGTTAAAATAGTGTCGGAAAAATTCTTCGATTTTCAAAGGCTATATACCTACTAGCGTGGGTAGATGATTAGATATGAATTCTTGTTCAACAATTCGAAATCACTGATTATATTTAGTAGCCTAGTGCCCAGTGTTAAGCCTCCCATCGAAAGTAAGGCACGCACACATCAGGTGCCTGCCACATTTCAACTCTCCGCCACCTTTGCATCATCATCCAATCACGCTCTGTGTGAACGCATGGTTCTCAGACCATGCCTAGTGCAAGTCATGTGACTCCCACACACACACACATTCATTCTGAGCCGTGGTGCTCTTGTTCTCGTGCTTCTGTAGTCAGAAGCTGCCCGACCATCCTCGTGATCAGACTAATAAACACTGTCTCCTCATTTAATCTCACTGCCAAGCCTTATCTACGTACGCCTCATTCCAGCATAGCATAGCTGAAGTGTTTAGGAAAAGCATCCTAACACCAGCTTTTATATTTTTAGCAAAACTAAGAGTAGCTTTATTAACGAAATAAACAGCTGACACTGCTTCACAACTGTCGAGGATGTAAATAAAGTAATGGACTCAGTGAACGTTTTAGAAGCTAAATAGAATTTTAATTTAGGTTTGTTACACAATTTATAAAACGTGTTCGAAATAGCCCTAAAAATAGGTGCTAGAAAAATAACGCCTACCATCCTTCTGGTTTAATAAACTACTTTCGTTTAATTTGGAGCCCGTATAAGGAAGTGAGGGAATTCCCGGAAATTCGTAAGTTTGACAGACGGTTCCGACAGTCTAGACACATCCTAATTAAATCCGGATTATATAAAAACGCCCCCAGCTCAACGATAAAATCTATGTAAATACATTCAATCTAACTCTTTACTTTAGAGTTACTGTAACTTGAAAAAAATTTAATCTATTACATGGAATTTTAATTTAAAGTCAAATCTATGGCGTGGAAACTAGACTAGTCTACACATTTAAACTTAAATATCCTTATTCTGATAAACTAACTAAACGACTAAATCAACCCGTTCTATCTCAACGGGTGTAAAACCCTGAATGAAAATGCAGTAGTTCATCAGCTGGTCTTACTTACTGTTAGCCCAAGATGCGTCCTACATTTATTCTTTTTGGTTTGTCATTATGAGACTATAGATTTCGTGTAACTTTCTAGTGGCATGCTAACACATTCTATCGTTTTATTTTCCTTTTCTTTGATTTCACTATTTCCCACCCAAACGGTATTTTTTTTAATTTTACGGATGCGAGACTACTGAGACGAGTCACAACTTTGATAAAAATATGACGCAAGCAAGTTGTATAATTTTACTTGCGTTTTTAATTTTTTTTTATGTTCACTAGTAGATTACAATTTCATATGAGTTTTTCTACTTCATTAACATTCCTTTTCAAACCAGTTTTAATAAAATACATACTTAATTGAATTACGTCTCCGAAATTCAAAAACATGACCCCTAGCCGTCAGCTTCTGGCATATTTTATTCATACACGGCGTCAAAGTCCTACTACATACGTAAAATTTTGATGAAAAAAAATGTTTGAGTAATATGTAGTTGTTAAAATGCAACTAAAAATAAATTTGGATTGTATTAGCATGTCACATTTCATACATACAGAACTACCGTAGATTCTCTAATAGTACTATTTCATTCAGCCCCTCGGACCCCCGCGTACAATTAGAGACCAGCGCATTAATAGAGACCCACGTATTATTTAAACTAACCGTTTTACTACTCTGAATTTAGTTGGAATAAACAGGCTACAAACAAGAATTTTGACACTTTCAAGCGACTTAAAAGTATGTGTCATTTAATGCAAGCTATTCAGTGGCTAAAAAGTTAGGTTTACACTAATTTCTGTACACTTAAACACTGAAAATACTTCCGCTGACCCGCGTACTGTTAGAGACCCGCGTATTATTGGAGACCCGCGCATTATTCCATTCAGGGCCACGGACTCCCGCGTACAATTAAAGACCCGCGTATTAATAGAGAGTAAAAGAGAATTTATGGTACATACATATATATATATATATATGAATGCCATTATTTCACATACTGTATTTCTTAATCTTTCCTAATGCGAGACTTTGACGCCGCTTATAATAAACTTTACGTAAATCCCTGATGCTCATTACGTAGTTCTTCGTGGGTTACATCATTAATTCCAATAGGTCAGGTTTAGTTCAACAAAGGCCAAAATTGAGTAGGTTATACTACCAAAAAAATAAGACTAACTAGTAAGTCAGTAAAACTCCCTTTCATTGCATTGCACTGTAGAGCTCAATAACATTCAATTTAAGTACATTACAAATCATTTTAAACTACATAGTAATTGGTCAGGTCAGGCTAGGCCAGGCAAGACCATGCAGACTAGACTTGTAAGCTAACTGTAATTTAATTGTTCGTTTCGATGACAAATTTATCCTTTTGTGTGTTCAGCCATATGAATGCTTTTCTGTCCTGTCCTCTGCTATGCTATGGTTGAACAATTATTTAGAACAGGAGGAATGTCAGCAATGCAATGTATTGAATGAAGAAATACTAGGATTAGCGCAGGTGAATTTGAAATGTGGGGAACACGTTAAAAGGATGTATAATAGACTGACAAAATGGATTTGAATGGCATAATGGAGAAGGCTGGATTTGGGTATTTTGTCAATGACTTGGTGACAGACAGATTTAATGGTTAAATGACTTTTCACTCCTCTGTCCACTCCTTCCAAGCCCAAGCAGCACAACGTACACACGACAGCTATATAATAATAATATATTTGTAATTTTATTTACCCGTCTATTTTACCCCTTGACTTTTTTCGAAGGCATTGCTAGTCACTCTAAAGTCCAAAAGAACTGGATGTGACAGGGAAGCCACAGTTTGAGCCAGACTGACTTGAACATCAAAGGTATTACATTTTGCAGTTATTTTAATTTTTGTTTAGAATAAAATATACTGTTTTCTCATAGACCGTACAGAATGGAATTAATAGAGTTGAAAATGAGTCATTCAAATTCTAGTGTAGCAAAAAGGGCTTAACTAGCATAATGGAAGGGGTTGGATGTTGTTCCGGGAACAGTAGTTGACAGATAAATTTAATGGACGACTGACTTTTCACTCTCTTGTTGACTTTACTAACCTAACGGGGCATCAAAATTCAAAATGAAATGTACACACGACACTCTTAATTCCCTATAATTCTATCTTCTATCCTTTCAGGCTTCAGGCCCATAGACAGGCTCTGTCTCCAACTTTTACTTTTGAATGGACTGACTGGATACGTACATAGTGAAAGGGGGGAGGGCGTGTTGGACTGAAATGCAATTTGTGTTCGTATTTGTGAAGTACTTAAGGGCTAGTGTCATCCAAATCATCATTCTATTGTTTCCATGGCATTTTGTGTTCTGTCCCATAAAAGTTGAAAAAGCAAGCCTACTTCGTATTTAAATTATATTTATGCATACTGTCTAGCGAGTCTAGCCGCATCTGGCTCATAGTTTCCCCTGTCAAAAGTCAAACAGGTCCATTTTAATTTTAATTTATTTAATTCCTCGTGTCGACGCGTCCATCATTGCATTGTTTTCACCTGACTTTTTAATTCAAATTCTGTGTTCGCTACCTGAATGTTATTGGAATGCAGCGCAGTGTATAGTGAGCTGGTTTGGACACAGAAAATGCAGTTAGGAATTTAAATAGGTTGCTGCATGATACGACAGACGGCGAAATTCCAATGCAATTTATTGTAAGTGCTAGAAGCCGTTTAGAATTATTACGAAAATATTAATAACTCATAAACTTTAAATGGATGGAATTTACGGTTCTTAAATTTTCTGAAGGTCTAGTCAAATAAGAAGCAATTTTTCAAAATTACGGATTTTCAAAAAACATTTTTTAAGGCTAACACTTTTCAAAAAACTATTTTGCAAAAATGTTTAGCTCGCCTTATTTAAAAAGGTGTCTGCTTTATTTTGTATGATTTAGCGACACTCTGTAGTATTTGGCCTGTACATGAAGCCAGTTGACTAAATTGGCTACGGTGTTCAGAAAATTTCTCGACAGACGTTACCTAGTTAGTATAAATAGTTTTGGATGCATCGGGGAAAAGGTGTTTAATTTTGATTTTATTTAATAATGTAATAGATATACATTTAATAACAATTATTGAGTATTGTAAGTCACTGAGTTGAGAGGTGCTTCACGTAGCAAGTAATGCTACACCCTATAAAGCTACATAAATACTACTATTTTTACTAGTGTTTCTGCCTACGCACGCTACGGAACGTTTAAAAACACTATAAATGTACATTTTTAATTTAAATAATTGAATTAAATTGTAATTAAGTATTAAATACATAATTATAAACAAGTAATACTGATTGTGGTGAGTCTGTGCTGTGTAATATTATTTAATAATAATTATTTTACATAATAATATATAATATATTCAACGCGGCGTCTTTTACTCGAGTTAGTTTTATTACAGGAATTAGCGGCTAAAAACGAAAATTGAAAAAGGGCGTAATTACACATAATTAATAAACAAAATTACAAAATAAATATGTGTTTTAAACTATAAACATTAACTGGTTTCAATTCTAGCGGTAATACTGAGTGTAAACGTTTAAAAGTACTAATCAAGTATGTATGTATGTGAGTCTATAAAAACCAACATTTTTTAAAGGCCCCTTTCCTAATTTAATTGCTTATAAAAATGAATTACTATGCACAGGCTACAGCCCAGCCTTGTACATATCACAGATGATCCTTTCGATGGGAATGGCGCCGATAGTTTTGCGAAAAAATAGTTCTTCGATGGTTGCAGCCTTCACAGTTTTGAGCAGCGGTAGCAGAAGAAGTAATTTGCCGAACCTGAGGGGCTGCGACGCATAAGTGACACTAATGTACCGGCTGAGTGTTAATTGTGCTTGATCCTGGAGGGCGGCAATGAAGCGGGCTTCCTTCACATTTTTATTGGATTCACTATTAGAAAAGTTTTTGAATAGAATGATGGCTCGGAGGCAGGCAAATTCCGTCTGATCTAAATTCATGGATCGGAATTTCTCAATGGCTTCCTGACAGTTTTTGATTTCTTGAAGGATTGCGTCCTGCTTCCTTGACTTGTCTTCGCTGTCTTTACCTGTAATTGACATTTATTTTATACAATATTTTAATTTAGATTTAAACATAATATTTTCAATTACCTGCAGCTCAGACAAGACAAAGTGGGAGAGGGAATCTAGCTCATGTTGCCAATAAACACCTTTAAATCATTTTGTGTGACGTTGAAGTTATTACATTTTTTATTTTTAACCTTTTCGAAACGGCACTATATCTAATTTTGCAGCTTTTTAACAAAGTTAAATTCTTGTTTTGAACTTTTTGAAAGTGTTAGTTACTTGTTTTGAACTTTATGGAAGTGATAATTTCTAGTTTTGACCTTTTTGAAAATGCTAATTTCTAGTTTTGACCTTTCTGAATGTGCTACTTTCTATTTTTGCACTTTTTGAAAATGACAATTTTTAGATTTGACCTTTCTGAAAATGCGACTTTCTAGTTTTTACCTTTTTGAAAGTGTTAATTACCAGTTTTAAACCGTTTTGAAAATGCTAATTTCTAGTTTTGACCTTTTTGAAAATGACGATTTTTAGTTTTTACCATTTTGAAAGTGCCAATTTTTAGTTTTAAACTTTTTGAAAATGCAAATTTCTAGTTTTGAGCTTTTTGAAAATGACAATTTATAGTTTTGACCTTTTTGAAAATGGCAATTTCTAGTTTTGATCTTTTTAAAGTTTTAATTTCTAGTTTTGACCTTTTTGAAAATGGCAGTTTCTAGTTTTGATCGTTTTAAAGTGTTAATTTTTAGTTTTGATGTTTTTGAAAAAAGTTATTTTGTAGATTACCGTAAAACTTCCAATAACTCCCCGGGGAATTAGAGAAAATTTCAACTCTCAGACCAGGGAATTATTAGAGGCCGGGGAACTGTTAGAGGCGGGGAGTTATTTAAAAATGAACATGTAGATTAGCTATTCAGTATGTGTTACATACCCCTACTTACTCTTGGAGTTCTTCTTGCACACTGTAGAAAGTGCTCCGTACACTACCGCTATTGTAGAATATGCACTTTTGAAATGCTTCTAATAATATACCGGGGAATTATTGGAGGCGGGGAATTATTTCTAATTTTTGTATTTTGACCCGGGAGTTATTAGAGGCGGGGACTTATTGGAAGTTTTACGGTATACGCTTTTGTGAAGTCTTCATTTATGCTTTCTCAGTTCCGAATGGGTTAAGCCCCGCGGTTTATAATACAAATAATACACGGGATTTCTAGTTACCTATGACGCTCTTTTACCAGCCTTTTAGCCTACTTACTCTACCTGTTGTGCACCTATAATCATAAATGGATAAATAAAGAAATAAATATGTACACCGTAGTTTCATCTTTCGTCTTTTCCTGTTTACTTACCAATAGACTCGGAGTCACTGTCATAATTGCCCAGGAGTCGAGGTCCCATTTCCAAAGGGAGATTAAATTGAGATGCTCCCAGGACGAATAGTTCACGCCAGCTCTCCACGAGTAAAAGGAGCTGATCACTGAGTGGCAGGGAGACGAAGGCCGGGACGCTCTTTGCCCATTTGACATTCATGAAGAGGAGGCGGGCAGCTGTTTCACAGAGCGTTTCCGCCCCAAACAGAAGCAAAGGATTTCCTCCAGCAGAAGCAGCAGCAGCATTCAATCCCAGGCCCAGACTCAAGTTCCCATTCAGAGACAGATTCATATTCATATTCATCCCTGCCAGGCCCAGGCTATTAAATAAATTCCCTGGGCCGCCCGAGAGAGATGATGATACTTGGGGTGGTGGTGGTGGCGGAGGTGGCAATGGTGGTCCCGGTGGGCTCAAGGTGGGGGTGGTGGAATGGTGTGAGAGATTTTGTTGATGAAGCTGGAGCATCTCCTGCCAGCCATACTGTAACAGATAATGCAAATTAGCCTCTTTGAAACGGCAATAAATAAGTTATTTTACATGTTTCTGCAAATGGTAAATTCTAGTTTTGACGCTATTTATAAGTTTTAGTTACTAGTTTTGTTTTTAAACATTATGATATCTAGTTTTGACCTTTTTGAAAATGCTAGTTTCTAGTTTTGACCTTTTTGAAAATGCTAGTTTCCAGTTTTGACCTTTTTGAAAATGCTAGTTTCCAGTTTTGACCTTTTTGAAAATGCTAGTTTCTAGTTTTGACCTTTTTGAAAATGCTAGTTTCTAGTTTTGACCTTTTTGAAAATGATAATTTCTAGTGTTGACCTTTTTGACACAATTATTTGATACAATTTAAATTAATTATAAAACCTGGTGATATTAATCAGCAAAATGCAAATGTAGCAATTATGCAGTTTGACGCCGCTTAATATGTTTTTCAGAACTTTGCAAACGTTAACGTAAGTTAGTCCGTTCTCATTTACGCGCCTTTGTGGTAATTAAATATTAATAGAATTTTATAATAATAAAATATATAAGTGGCGTGAAGCTACGATGCAAAGTCAAAAATAACCTTGTCGAAAGGAAACCAACCAGGCTGAAAATGTTAATTTCTTGTTTTGACCTTTTTGAAAATGCCCAGCTTCTAGTTTTGACCTTTTTGAAAATGCTAATTTGTTGTTTTGATTTTTTTGAAAATGCTAATTTGTTGTTTTGACCTTTTTGAAAATGCTAATTTGTTGTTTTGACCTTTTTGAAAATGCTTATTTGCAGTTTTTTCCTTTTTGAAAATGTTTTTTTGTAGTTTTGACATTTTTGAAAAATGCTAATTTCCTGTTTTGAACTTTTTAAAAATGCTAATTCCTTGTTTTGACATTTCTGAAAATGCTAATTTATGCTATTGATGCTTTTTAAAAGAGTGTCAACTACTTTTCGTCAATATTTTTGAAAATGTTGAATACTAGTTTTGACCGACGTAAAAAAGTTAATTTGTCTAACAACCACCTCCGTCAAGATTTCCTTCCATGATTTTAGTTCCGAATTAATTAAATTTTTACAAATCACAGACCCGTCGCAAAGTGAAAAGTACAATAACATCCACCACGGTCTAAACCACTGTGAGTCAAAATTTTGACTAATCTAATATTTACGGTACTCACAAAAGACAAAAAAAAATCCTTTAGCAGTACAGTGAACAGTATTACAAATAATCGCTTACCTTAAGCGGCGGTAGACAAAAGAGTGCGGGATGGGCCACAGCCCCCATGGCGGGTCTAAAGAGCATCGTCTCCATGGCAGCCGCATCTCTCTCTGATGTAATCTGAACCCCATGGATCTGCTGTTGACCTTGTCCATGTCCATTCCGATTCATCACCAGATCCAATGGTGGGCAAAAGAGTCCATTTCCACCATAAAGAAAAGCCCCAGCATGGCCACTACTACTGTCTTTACTCACTGAGCTGGAAGCCCCACTGCCGCCGCCGCCGCCGCCGCCATTGACCGTCGTGGCGACCGTCGTTGTTGTTGTACTAATGGAAGGCGACGAGTTAATATTTTTCCTTTTTTCTTTTTCCACTTGACTTCGACTTTTACTTCGACTTTGTGACTCGGTCGAAGCATCTTCCTGAGATAGAGATCTTGACGGATGCGGCGGCGGTGTGACAGAGCTGGTTCGAGGCAAAAGTTGAAGTTGTAATTGCAAAGGTGAAAATCCTGATTGCATTGGGCCTCCATTGTTATTCCCATAATTGTTATTGTTGGCCAAAAATTGACTTGCCATGATCGACGACGACTGGCCATCATCCGTAGAATCATCTTCCATGTCAATGTCCGTCTCACTCAAATATTCCTCACTATTATTATTATTATTTAAATTATTTCCTCCCGTCGTTTTTGCGGTTTTTGCTGATGATTTTGAATGATTTTTTGCACTTTTATTCGAGTGTTTATTTTGGGAAGATTTCCTCGTGCTGGTGCTGTGCTGATGATGCGGGTGCTGATGATGGATGGGGGAGGTTGACAGATTAAAGAGGTTTGGGTAGAGAGACTGGGATGGCTTGTGGGGATGGGATGATGATGAGGTGGGGCTCGTAGATGAGCGGTTTTGATGGTTGTGATTGGGAATATCTACGAGGAAGTTCCGTGCAATTGGGGATAACTGGGAATCTCCGCTTTGGCCGCCGTGGGAGAGACTGTGGTGGGAGTGGAGGCTGCTGGGCGTGGGTGGGGAGTCTTTGAAGTAGAGGGACATTTGACGACGGAGAGTCGCATTCCGCGGGCCACGCTCGTGCTGGACAGCTGTAAGAGATTTTTAGAAATGAGGATTTTTCGTTTTGACCCTTTTGAATATGCTAATTTGTTGTTTTGACCCTTTTGAAAATACTAATTTGTTGTTTTGACCGTTTTGTAAATGTTAATTTCTAGTTTAGACCTTTTTCAAAATGCCTATTTGTAGTTTTGATTTTTTTGTTAATGCTAATTTGTCGTTTTAAGTTTTTTGAAAAATGAAAATTTCTTGTTTTGACCTTCTTCAAAATGCCTACTTGTAGTTTTGGCCTTTTTTAAAATGCTAATTTATAGTTTTGACCTTTTTGAAAATGCCCATTTATAGTTTTGATCTTTTTGAAATGCCTATTTGTAGTTTTGACCTTTTTGAAAACGCTAAATTGTTGTTTTGGCTTTTATGAAATATGCTGATGTATAGTTTTGACATTTTTAAAAATTGCGTAGTTCTGACCTTTTGGAAAGTGCTAATTTATAGTTTTGACCTTTTTGAACATTCTAGTTTCTAGTTATTGGCTTTTTTTGATAGAATTATTTCATACAATTTTATTTATTTATGAAGTATGTATAGTTGTATTAATCTGTGAAACGCAAATGCAGTAATTATGCAGTTTGACGCCGCTTAATATGTTTTTTAGAAGTCAGCAGAGAACGAGCCCAATTGTCTCCCATTTCCTTTACGCCTGGTTAAAATCGTTGATCTTCCGCGATAGCATATGCAATAAAATACATAATCGTTGCTGTAGATACAAAGTGGCCGATCTCCATTTTTTCGATTCAACACTATATATGGAAATCGGTAACTTTGCATTCAGTGTGAACTGGAGATCGGCCACTTTGCTTTTAAGGAAATTTGGAGACCGGCCATTTTGCATCTACAGTAACGATATGTGGCGTGATGCTGCTACAAAAAGTCAAAAATAAACTTTTCGAAATGCAAATAGGCTTATTACCTGGTTTCCTAGGCTACAAAAAGTGAAGCGTGTAAATATTTTGTAAACCTAGTTTTATATTTTTGAACTTGAATTGATATGAATACGATTTTATGTATGTCTTGAAATTAATTAAGTAAACAACTTTTAATTGACATGTTATTTCAAAACGCTAATGCTCTCCATTCTTTATAACATGTAACCGTTTTTAGAGGGTAATTTATTATCTAGTTAATCTTATTATTATTATTATTATTATTATTATTATTATTATTACCTATCTACCTTTTTGAAGAAACAACCGTCTTATCATTACATATTTCGACCTTTTTGAAAAAGTTAATTTCTAGTTATAACAATATTTTGTCTTTAATATTGTCATTCGCTAGTTTTGAAGACTATTGAATAAATTTTATCATCTTATTTAAACCTTGTGAAATCGGTTATTTCTGGTTCCTAATTTTGACTCTTTGGAAAATGTCAATTCCCTGTTTAACACCTTTTGAAAATAATAATTTGGTGTTAGACACGTTTTTCATTGGCTGAAGGGTAAGAAATGACAGTGTGAGGTATTTCTGAGAGCGTATTCGCATATTATCGAATTGGCATTCATTTTGAAAAAAAAACAGTTTCAAAGCCGCTCAATCTTTTTCCATCGTATACCGGGGCTGTTCTACCATAGTTCTCCAGTAAGAAGTGATTTTTGATTAAGCGTACACAACTTTGCAAAAATGTGCAATTATTACCATCTTTGTTCATGCCAGCATCCACGCACTTCTTCAGTCTACAAGCTCGACACTGATTCCGATGCGTTTTGTCCACCATACAAAGCCCTTCCGATTTTGCCCGGCAGACGTACTGTCGATTCCTTCGGATGGAGCGCTATTTTAAAAATTATATAAAATATTATAAAAATACGAATTAATAATCACTTAAAATCCTTTGACAACAAATTAAGGGATTTTGATAAATGACGCTCTTTCAGTCTTTCTATGTGTGTACCGACATACTAAAACAATGCTGCGCATCTCTCAATACTGTGCACAGCAACAAAGGATGTACGTATAAAAGCTGAATTTAGAATTTAAACATTTTTTGTGTCTGCACTCTATAGTTTGTGCTCTACATAGGTATTTAAAATAATTCACTTTTATAAACTGTGAATTGTGAATTAGATAATAAACAAAATAGATTATAAAATGAATCTAACATTAAAGGTAAACTATCCATTATTATTGAATACCTTAAAAAATCCAGCGCATCCATCGCAAGCAAAGATGCCATAGTGCTTCCCCGAAGAGTGGTCTTGGCACACTTTACAAGGAATGTCGTACAAAATCCGACCTGAAATCAAAATATTATCAAAAATGATCATTACAATTTAAAACACCCTCCATTTACACTCACACTCACGCTATAATAATAATAAAGGAAAATACAAGTTAGTAGGTACCGTAAATTCTCTTTTACTACCTGGGTCTCTAATTGTACGCGGGGGTCCGAGGGCCTGAATGGAATAATGCGCGGGTCTCCAATAATATGCGGGTCTCTAACAGTACGCGGGTCACCGGAAGTATT
>JAQFZC010004431.1:0-16158 GCA_034695205.1 Dicyrtoma fusca | reverse complement strand
CAACTACGCCTGGCTACTTCCAAAAGAAACCTTTCATTTCTGAAATCACCGGGTTGTTTGCTTTTTCCAAGATCCCAAACTTGGATGTTGTCTTTTCGTACGATTTCGACGGATCCGAGGCGACAGGTGATGTACCTAAAGTAACTAAATAAGAGCCCTCAAACGCTCAATATGTAATCGTATTCCTAATGAAGGTACACATTCAGTTAAAGAATGATAATTGTTTTAATTTTCAGACATTGCTCGTACATTTGAACCTTTGAAACCGTTCGTCCAATTTGCTAATGAAAAATTCAAGGAAGATAGAGAGGATGACTGGTAGCTGTCTGGTGTTCTGTCCATGCTTTCCTATTGCTCTCAACAAAGCTCTCGGAGCTGGTTTTACCACAAATGATAGTCAATGCTTCCGATTTATATTTTTGTTCTAATTTTTTAAATTGCTTTTTAAGATGCTTTTTATGTGTTAGTGAAAATTACTTTTAGAATCTACCTATGTTACGTTACGTATGTGTATAGACGTCCGATGTTTAGTTATTTGTCACATAAAATGGCAAGCACAGGCATTTTAACAACAGTATCTACGTTTTTAATACACATCTATTTTATTTTTATTTTCCAACGTTTTATGCGCTAGCCGCAAATCAGTTTTCATAGTTGGGCTTATTTTTTTTATAACTCTGTAATTACCAATTCTTGTTCATTCCAATATACCGTTGTCGTTACGTCCTGATCAGTGTATATAGTAGTAATAAGTCGTTCTAAAACTGATTATTTTTTGTATAATTATATTGTAATATTGTTAGACACTCGGAGATTTACATTACAAATCTCCGGCTATAGCAATGAACTTTGAACTGCAAAGGATTCGGACATGAAGCAGTCCTACTTTCCTACAGTTTCTAGATTAACATGAAGATATTTGCAAGTCTGAGTTTATTCCTTTCACAACTCCAGTCACGTGAACGGATGATCAAATGTTTACCTTTTTGACACTTTGGAAACATTTTTGTCGAACATAATTGAATTCGACAATAATATAGTGAAATAAAAATCAATTTACTTTCCGATTTCAGTCCCTCAACGCGTACTTTGACTTCGCTTTTGATCATTGATATATCTCATTTATTTATTCTCATCTTTCGTTTCTATTCTTTCATTTAGGTAGTAATTTCATTTCAATATTTTATTCTTATTGGAAATTCATAATTATAGTCTAACAATTTGATATTTCGGGGAAAAGTATAGTCACACACGAACTACAAGTATAGTCATTTAGTCATACACGTCCCTGAAATACTCTTCGATTTTTTTCGAAATTTCAAACTTCATGCATATTCATTTTATTTAAAATTTAAACCAGGCATTTACAATTTTAAAAAAATGTAGATAGGGCGCTTTGCATATTCAGATCAGACACGGTTTCTTCATTCTCTGTGAATTTAGTTCTTTGCCCCAAATTCAGTCCGCAAGGTAGAATATAATAAAGGAGCTGTTGTCAGTTTAGACGGAGTTCAGATCTCATTTACATGCTCAGGTAATACCAAAAATTAAAAGTACCGTGACTCTATATCCACATAGTATATTGAAACTAGAAATAGGCATGTATTCACACATTGAGGTCAAAAGGCTATGTTGCAGCCTTGCTGAAGGACATGGGGGAGCTGGACGAAGCACTGTCACTGCACTGTACAACGAAATTATTGTAACAAGAACCGTCAACTATGGATACGACGCTTCCGAAACTTTCACTAGAGCCGAAAAAATTGCGTCGGTACGAGAAAATCGACGATGCAGGAGTCACTGTCTACAAAACTATTCATGAAAAGCAGGCAGGACGTCTGGGTCACGGCCTCCCTGACACATTGGCCATCAAACGGAGAATGGCAGCAATCTACATGAAGTAAAAGGAGTTTCCTCAAGCTCTGACATTTCTCCAAGCAGTTTATTTTATGTGGAGCGAATACGGAAAATTGGACCGGATCACGAGAAAACCGTTGAAATGCTGGGTAATACTGCTGAAGCCCTTGCACGCTTGCATTAACTTCCCGAAGCACTTGCAGTCTACGAAAAAATTACGAAACAAGTTGTAAATACCAGAAATTTTTTGATTACAGTTTATTTAACATTTTATGCGTCCCAACCATTCTCCTACTAATTATGATTGTGAGAAATAAAAAAAATGTTTAAGATATAATAATATAACTAAATAATCCAGCCTGACGAAAGATTAATCGTAAGGGCAGAATATAATTTGTAGTACCTACTCCCAATTCCTAGGTACAATTTATTTATAATTTGCATTATCAAAAGTCTCAATTTTAACTTCATTTTTTATCTTCGTATTTTACATAATATTCAATAATTAATAAACAAACACTACCTACCTACTACCGACCCCTTAAAAGTTAAAACAGGCGAAACAAGCCGTCTGCTTCTCCAGCCGCATTCCATGATGCCACGACCCACGCAGCGGCACCCATAAATTACGTCTTTACAATTTACACTTTGAATCCTTTCCATTCCAAAAGTGTGATTTTATTTTAAATACGAAGCTTTAGGTGCCATTCCTACTTCCAGCATCAAGAATACAAGGCTCAAAAAAGGCAAAACAATTAATTGTGTATCCATTTGAAAACCAAACATGACGATGACACTAACTTTTTTAAAAAGGCAGCAACTCTTGAAATTATAATGGATTAGCATTTTCACACGATTTAAAGATAATTTCTAATGCTCATTTCTATGATGTCATACAATAATTAGATGGCCCGAAAAACAAGTGACCGGTGACCTAGCAAGGGTCATAAAGGGAGGGCCGGGTAATTTATGGACGCCCCCACCGGACAGAAGAAAAGGAATCCTTTTTCCCTGTTGACCGCTCTTTCGCTCTTTTTTCTGTGTTCATCGTTCCTTCGTTTTCTGCAGTCACTGGATTGCCGATGCATTCAACTTCACTCTGGCGGGGCGTCAGCCTGTCAACCGTCAACTGTCAGTAAAAGACTCGCTATGATTTTACACTCCACGGTTTTCCACCAAGATTTTCAGTGTTTTAGTCAGATTTTGATTTTCCAGTTGCCAGTGCGGTCTGGTCGGTTGAAGGTGGTGGTCGTCAATTCTCGGCACTCAGAGTTTCGGTTTAGTCACTATTAGTTGACAGTTTTTGACAGTCTGACAGTACAGTGAGTTTTAATGTCAGTTACTGATTTTTTAAGGTAAAGGTCAAAGGTTATTATTATTATAAGTTTCGGTTAGTTTTTAGTTTGTCGATGGTTTACAGTTTAGGCGAGAGTGATAAAAGAGTGACGCTGTGACTAGTCTGGGTGCTAACCTTTGTTAGTTTATTAGTCTCCTTTGACCTTTGTTAGCGGATTCAAGAATCGAAATCGAAAATGAAAGGCTCATCTGCTCCGAAAGAACGTAAACGGAAGGGAAGCAAGGTGAGTAGTTTTTTGTAATTTCAAAATGATGCTTTGATTTTATTGTTGTTCCTTATAACCGATGACAGTACACTCATCAATCCATACCTAATAGTCATTGGTTTTCAGTAGAAACTAATTAATAGGAAAAGGCGTAAAGTGTCACAATTAAGATTAAGATGAATTTGAAGGTTTTTGAAGCATTGGTGAATTGCGTGTGGCTCGATATTGGATGCAATAGTCGAATAGTCAATAGTTGGTTTGTATTTTTTGATGATGTTGTATGTTTGCTAACTCTTTTAATCTGTCATCTGTTCAGAAAATTGCTAGCTGAGTTGCCTCGTTAGAACTATAATTGTTAAACCTTATAGCATCCGGAAGGAAATTACTAGAAGATGCTGCATTTAGTGTGTAGTGAACTTCAACTTATTTTGTGTTTTTGCGCAGTCATATGCCTAGTTTGTTTTTAAATATCTAGCTTTCGGTGTACAATTGTCAACTGGATGATGATGAGTGAACTAGTATAGTATAAGAATAAATTAAAGATAATCAAATATACCCTCACTTACCCTACCTTTAAAAAAAAGTCTAATCATCATC
Organism: Dicyrtoma fusca; assembly: GCA_034695205.1. NCBI lineage: Eukaryota > Metazoa > Arthropoda > Collembola > Symphypleona > Dicyrtomidae > Dicyrtoma > Dicyrtoma fusca. The sequence goes on along the minus strand of JAQFZC010004431.1, from coordinate 12,142 downwards.
ACTTACCTGAAAAAAAAACAAAAAAGCTTTATTAGTTTGATTTGAAAAGGCATAATTTTAAACCAAGAAAAGCATCGATATTCGTACTTTATATTAGCTTAGAATGAGATTTAATTTTCGGTAATGGCCTTTTACTGATGGTCGAAATCGTCTGGTCAGTTTTGGTCCTCCCAGACCAGACCAGAAAAGGATCGCACCTGATAAAGCTAAATACAGAATAGAGTTGAAATATTTCTGGTTTGGCTTGGTCCTAAAGCATCTGGTCGGGTCCACACCCTGGATCAGACCAGGGTGGGCCATAGTTTGCTGGTACGAGCACAGATCATTTCCACCACTTATGCTTTTACTATCCAAACCAATAATATTTCTGTGTGGATCATGTCTTATGAAGATGTAGCTGTATTGGCAGTTATGTTTTTGGTACGTAAATGGTGCCTCTAAAATCCGAAATCTCTTAGTATTCCCTTTGTAAAGATCTTAACAGGGAATTCACTCTTTCACTACTAATCAGAATTATTGCATACTTGGTTTTGTTTATTCGTTTTTAAATACTTAATAGACGTGTTTTTTTGGCTTAGGTACACTAAATATTATGTTTTATTTTCTCTCGTTTTAAGGCAACTGCAGGTGCAAAGGGAAAGGCAAAGCGTTTTAAAAGAGTTGAACATGAATCGGACAATTCGAAGGCTGCAAGCGATGAACGTGCTCTGGGGAATCATGTGGTAAGATCTCAGTCACTTTACCCTTTTAGTCTCAGATTCATTTTTCGTTGCATGTATATATATGCTGAACATTTTCATCCCTGACTTAAGTAAATTTGTCTGCTGCCTGCTGTCTTTACCTTGCCGCATTTATTGAAAGGTGAGACAATGGTGACAATTAAATTTTAAAATTTAAACCTTGATATTGCTTTTTGTTTTCTCCAGATTCTTAGCAAGATATTCGACTACGTGAGCGCAGCTGACTTAATCAGTTTTCGGCTAGTCAACAAGACGTGGAACGATGTTGCTGCAACCAGTTTAATAAAACGAAAAGATGTCGTGCTTACATTGGACAAGCGCTTCATAAAAGGCGGAAAGCCAACCAAGAAAGCGATTCCAGCAGAGCTGGTGGCTCCAGAAGTAGGACCAGCGGTTCCAGCAGGATCCAAAATAAAATCTAAAAAACGATCTCTTAGACCTACACTCGACTCCAACATGGCAGCATTGAACGTATGCATTGAGAGGTCTGAGAAATTTGCTTGCACGGTCCTACGAATTGGTCCTGGAAATTGGAACTTTGAACATGAGAATATGGATCGCTTCTTTGACTTGTGTGGCTCAAAAATTAAAGTTCTGGAGCTCAATTTGAATTTTCCACAACCAATGAAGACCTTGCAGACGCTTTTTCTCGATAAATTGCCAAACATTGAATATCTGAATATTCGTAGCGTTTCCTCGTCCGTTCGTGAAGGAAGCTCGTCGTCAGTCAAACTTTTCCCAACTTGTCAAGGGCCGGTTTATCTGCCATCACTTAATGTTATTCGACTTGACGCTCTAAATAACAAGCAAATGTTTCAGGATTTGCTGGCAGCAGCTGTAAATTTAAAAAGAATAGAGAGTTGTTCCATTGAAATGGTTGGAGCTTTAGAAAAGTCAGGGAAAGGGTCAGCACTCAAAGGATTCTCGCTCAAGCCAAGACTTCCGCATCCTTTTTTCGACTACAGTTTGTACTCACGTCTGGCTGCATTGCAGCCAAATTTAGAAAGACTTGTTATTTGGTATCACCGAGATGTTAGCTCACCCGAGGATGTTTATCCAATCATCACAAATGCTTTGGCGAAAATCTTGAAGTCCAGTTCCAGCAGTTTGAAAATACTTGATTTGCGTTCGATGTCCTTCATCTCACAAATTGAGCTGTCCAAGTTCCCAGTGCTTCCGTCTCTTGAAACTATTTATCTCGGGAACAAGCAAAGATGTTTTGCTGTTAACATCGAACACAGTCAAAGAATTTTCCCTCGGGGCCTGGTGTTGAAAAAAGGGTTTCCGAATTTGAAAAAGGTAGTATTTAGAATGCAAGATAACAATTGGAGAAGGAATTTTCCTGAAGATGACTATGGGATAGCGTGGAACAGTTCTCAAGTTCAGTGGGTAAGAGTGGACCCTATTCCCACGGTCGAAATTTTGGTGGTGGAGTCAGACGTTGTTGATCACGAATTAGCGCTTTTATACGCTAAATTCCCGAACTTCAAGCAACTAACTTTCATCAACTTTAATTCAAAACGTCCACTGAACAATGCTGTATGGAAAACTCCAGCTCAAGTTGAATCTATTGAATTTAATGAAGTACGATTCAATATGAATCTTATGAGTGCTGATTCATTCTTTACTGGTTTCCGCAACGACATCTGCGAAAACCTTCAGCGTCTTAAGAGGGATCCCAGTACTGTGGATATTGAGCTGTTGGAGGTTATGCCTTCTATTCGAAATGTTAAAAGTAAGTTCAGTATAAGTAATGTCAATTGTATGAAGACTCGTAAACTACTGTTTATTAACATTCTTAAACACGATTTTTGAAAGAAACACTTATACGATTTTGTTTTCATTTTTCAACCTCTAGATTTGAAGCGCCTCAAAGTTGCTTTTACCCATCGGCAGAACTCGAAGGCAACTACACTTGACTACTTCCAAAAGAAACCTTTTATTTCTGAAGTCACCGGGTTGTTTGGTTTTTCCAAGATCCCAGGCTTGGATGTTGTCTTTTCGTACGATTTCGACGGATCCGATGCTAAAGGTGAGGAACCTACAAAATAACTGAAAGCAGAGCCCTCGGATGCTTAATTCGTATTCGTATTTCTTGCGAAGTGTGTTAGTCAGTTTAAGATTGATACATTTTTCATTTTCAGATATTGCTCGTACATTTGAACCTTTGAAACCGTACGTCCAATTCTCAAACGAAAAATTCAAGGAAGATAACGAGGATGAATGGTAGCTGTGCATTGTTCTGGCTTTACCTTCCTTTTCGTGTCAACAAACAATAAGGCTCTCGTAGCTGGTCTACCAAGAATGATTCCGTCAACGCCTCTTATTTGCTATGTTTTTGTTTTGTTTTTTTAAATTGGCATGATGCTTTTTAAGTGTTACTGAAAATTACTTTTAGAACCTACCTACATGCGTCAAATATATACCTTCATAGGTACTTATGTATATGTAGTTTTTATTTTTTAGTTATTTTTTTACATAAAGTAGCAAGTATGTACAGGCATTGTAAGAACATAGTATCTATGCTTTTAGTACACACCTATTCTGTTTTAATTTTCTAAATCTTTATGTGCTATTCGCACATCAGTTTTTATAGTTGAAGGATTCTTTGTCTATAACAGAGTAATTGGGTATATTTGATCATTACAATTGATGTCGTTTTCGTTACGCCCTGATCGCTACATAGTAAAATAAGTCGTTCTAATAATTGTACGCATCTTTTCAATGTAGGTAATTACCTATATTGTAATATTATATAATAAGACTCCAATTATAGAATAATAGTGTGAAATTAGTGATAAAAGTATGGGCATAATAATATGTGTGTATAATAATATTTATATTTATTAGATTTAGTGTATCTCTTAGGTCTATTTTTGGAAAACAGTGTATTAGCGCTGAGAGAATGTGACTATAGAGTAATTACATTACAAATACGAAATCGCATATTTATGTAAAACTTAGGCTAAGGCTAGGCATGCAATTGTAAAAAGATGTAAACTAAGTACATTAGATAGGGCACTTTGCACCTTCAGATCCGTCACGATTTCTTCATGCTCAGTGAATTTAGTTAATTTCCCCAAATTCAGTCCGCACACGGGAGAATACAGTAAAGGAGCTGTAGTCAGTGTAGACAGAGTTCAGATCTCATTTAGATGTTTAGGCAGTATGTTTGTATGCAAAAAAAATTAAATAAAAAGTACCTTGACGCTATACACATATACATGTTGAAACTTGACGCACGTATGTATTCACTCTTGCTTTACTTTGCCTTCCTTCCTTGTGATTTTTGCTTGGAGCTTTTATTATCACATAATTACAATATAGATACCTTTACCAGGTTGGAGAAGCACAGCACTGTAGCTCAATCCTAATTGTAAGTTGAAGGTCGGTCGCTTGTACAGCTGATAACTCTGCGTACTCTCTACAATACGTTTCAGCAAAACTAAATATTGAAATATTTCGTGTATAGGATAGACAGCTCAGGAGGTTTCTTGATTCCCTTTCAGTTGTTGCTTCTTACTTTACACTGCACTGCGCACATTGGATTAGCAGTGTGATTTGTTTCTGTATAGTTTTTATTGTGATCTGCCAGACGAGCTTACGCCGGTACAGGTGGGACAAAAGGATACAAAAAGTGCTTGCAAAAATATAAACAGTAGAACATAAATAGTGTGTATCATGATGTCAAAATATAGTACATAATACAGACTGTGAAAGACTTCGAAATATAATTCGAAATCGAGCTTTGCACTTCCACAGGTTCCATAATATTTATTAAAAATAATAATGTTAGGCAAATTAGTAGTTTACTCTGTGTTAATAGTTCTAATTTCCTATGAATTTAACGTGTATTTAAATCCTCGAGAGTATACCGCAGTTGTGGAAACGGTGAATGGAAAAGTTCAGGGAATTATTAGTGAGAGCCGAGGTGGCAGACGTTTCGGGGAATTCTATGGAATTCCTTTTGCTCAACCACCCGTCGGGGAACTTCGGTTTGCTGTAAGTCAATAGTAATTGCGTATACTTAAACAAATTAATTTATAATTAATACTTTTTAAATTAAATCCTTATTTAATTGAGTGATTGCTATTTTATAGGCGCCTCGGCCAGCTGAAAATTGGACTGACATATACATAGCAGACTTGGACGGCATCGAATGCATTCACGTGGAATTTATTCTCGATTTGGGAGTTCAGGGTGTTGAGGATTGTCTCACCTTGAATGTGTTCACACCTGTAAGTGATCACTAACGTTTTAAATAACTTGTACTAATTCATTTTAGTTATTTTGAAGTTATAAATATCTTTTCTGTGTATGTAGGACCCAACAATTGTAGAAAGAGTGGTGGAAAAGGATAGTCAAGAGGAAAAGGAGTTATTACCGGTGATTGTCTTCATTTATGGAGGTGGCTTTATGAGTGGCTCTTCGAAAAAATTTAAAGGAGCTTATTTTATGGACCAGGATGTTATTCTTGTTACGTTTAATTATCGATTAGGAGCACTAGGTAAGGATGTAGTAGATAATGACGAAATGCACCTACCTAATTATTAAACTACTGCATACTGAGATGCATTAGTAACGAAAACACTAAATATTTGATTAACGAATTATTATTTGTTTATCTAAGGGTTCCTTAATACTGGTAATGCAGTTAAAGGGAATATGGGACTTAAAGACCAGGTTATGGCACTTCGTTGGATCCAGGAGAATATCAAGAAGTTTGGTGGGGACCCTAACCAAGTTACAATCTTGGGAGAGAGTGCGGGGTACGTTTTTCTAGTATTATTTTAATTTGATTTTTAATTTATTTTTATTTCTTCAATTTCTTGTTTACATCCATCACAGTTTCTTAATACCTTCCCTAATTGTAAGTGGGATTTAAAAGTAACGCATCATCGATACAAGGGCGTAGCTGAAGAAAAATTTCGGGGGGTGCTCAATATATATAGCATATAGTATATACATATATACGCAGTATGTACATTAGTGCATATTTACAAATTTCGGGGGGTGCTCGACCACACGAGCACCCCCCCCAGCTACGCCCTTGCATCGATATTCGGCTCCATCTTATAATTATGGTTCTACAAACATTTGTTTTTACAGCGCTGTTAGCGTCCAGATGCATATTTTGTCGCCGCTTTCACGAGGTGAGTGATGTACACATAAATATAATTCGTTATTTGTAAAGAATAGTAAATAGTGTACTTAAAATTGCAGGTTGACTTTTATTTAATAATTTTCAGGATTGTTTCAAAAAGCAATTTCTCTCAGTGGACATGCACTAGTTCCATGGGCTGTCATACAAGATCCAGCCCGGCAAGCCCAGAGACTTGGCGAACAGCTTAGTTGTTCCACAATTATGTCCTCTGATTTTCTTAAATGTTTACAAAAACTGGATGCAAGGGATATTGTTATTCTGCATAGGTCCAATCGAGTTAATGAACAAATCTTTTTCATAATAATAATAAAAATTGCAATCTGCAGTAATAGCAAAATACATATACGCAAATATCAAATGCATTAATTAGAACTTTTATATTAAAATATTTCAGTTTTCAATGGTAGACCCATTAGAAGGCTATGGACCCACAATTGAAACAATTCTGGACGATGAAACGTTTCTATCCCGAACACCAGAAGAAATAATGCGGGCGAATGACTACGTTAAAGTTCCTTGGATAACTGGAGTTAATGATGGGGAAGGACTTTTATGGGTCGCCAGTACGTGATTGTGTAACAGTTAAAATAAAACTCTTAAACCCTGAATTTTTATCCGTCATTGCGCACTGATAATCTGACTTGCAATTTCTACTGTTCTTATTAGGAGTGATTCTAGATACGGAAGTAGCAGAGAAGCTCAAGAATATAAAGAATTGGTACGAAGGGGCTCGACGGTTCCTTTACTTCGAGGACAATCACAGCCAGGAAGAAATTAAACAAATCACACGGTTCTATTTTGGCTTCAAAAAGGAAGAAGAACCTAGGGATTTTGATCCACTGAGTAAAATGGAAAATTTCTCGAATCTTATTTCGGATCGTATATTTCAAGTAAAGTTACAGAAAATTATCGAAGATCATCAGAACCCGGAAGTGAATGAAAAGTCGTCAAAATCAACTTCAAAAACTAAAACCAAGGAAATAATTGATCAAGAAACGGACGCACCTCTGTACCTTTACTACTACACTTACAGTGGACAATTCAGCATGTTTAAAATCGCAACTGCCGTACCAAATAATAGATTCTTAGCATCCCAGTTTTACATGGCGTATTCATTGCTTAAGGATCGGATATTAAGTATTATTTACGGAGATGAAATCAATTCAAAATGTAAGTTGTAACATTTCGAATGAAATTGAAATTATTTATTATGGAAATTATGGCAAATATGTATGGACCACATTTTATTTTTTTTAAACATATAGCTGCATGCCACGCAGATGAACTACCTCTACTGTTCAACATGGGGCTTGGGCTCAATGTGGGACTTGGCTCAAAAGATTATCCAGTGTCGGCAGAATTTATAAAGACGATCTCCAACTTTGCCAAGAAAGGAAAGTAAGTATTTAATAATCTTAATACAAAATTCTAAAAACATTATTGCTTGAACCACTACACTAACAATAATTAATGCTTTGTAATTTTTCATTATTACTATTTCAGTTCCGAGCTGACATTTCACGGAAAAGAATGGCCAGCGGTACAACCCGGATCAAAAGAGAGTGCCAACTTTATGACAATAGATATTGAAGAAAAAAGTAAATTAATTTCATCCCCATTTGAGACAAGAGTAAAATTTTGGGATACTCTCAATCAGGAAACATTATGAAAACTATCCGCTGCTGCTATTGACTAACGAGAAATATTCATGAGAACTTAAAACTGAAAACTCCGTAATTATATAAAATTTATTTATTACTTACAGCTACGCTCCTTACCACAAAAAACGTATTCGTCACTAAAGTATTTTTATTTATACTGTGTAAAATTCGGTATGAGTGTAAAATTCAAATGCACAAAATGTACTGCGAATACTGCAAATCGCGTTATAGCTCTTTGTAAAACTAATATTGTTATTTAATTATTACGGTTGTCCGTTATTCTACATAGTAGTGATTAAATAATTAACTAAAAAAGCAATATTAAAACCTATAAAACGTAAATACTACAAACAAAACGAGAACGATTTCAGCAAAGAGGGGTAGATACTTAATGAATTGGAGTAGAGGACACTTTTTTCTAGTGAAGGACACCTTAGTTCATTACACCAAGATATACGTCCATAGCCTTCCTTCCATTTCAGTTTCATCCTTTTAATTAGTCCAAATAAGGCAGAATAAAATTATCGATGACAGTATCATTCCTATGCCAGTGAACGTGCTTGACACCCGGGACAGTGTGCGTGACGATGGCTCCAGCAGTGTCAAGGGAACGAAGGCCAAATGTGTCCTTGATGTAGATATCCCTCTGTCGCATCTCCACCACCGTCTCCTCTTCATCGTAAAATCCAAACTGACTAAATAGACAAAAAGTATATTCAAGTACACACCTAAATTTTATATAATTAACTAGAAAAAAAATAAGTGTAACAAAAAATGTAATGCCAAGTGCAAGTATACCTACAGCTCCAAAGACAAACAAACCCATTAAATACTAATAAAATTATCACTCTCAGCATACAATAGTAATTATTGTATAATCTTAATTTTGTAATAGCATCCTCTATCCTCTTTCTTTGTAGTAAAGACAGTAAAAAAAGTTAATTACTATTTAATGCTCTGAGTTACATCAGTTTCAAATAAAACAATAAAAGTAGGCAAATCCTCACCTTGACTGCCAGGGACAAATGATGCCATCATCCGGACCTCCAATTAACACGAGTTTTTTCAATTTTAAAAAGTTATTTTTAAAGTCGGTGTGGTTCTTGGGATTCCTCCCAACATTGTTGACACGTGCTAGGAAAGTGCTGTAGTTACGAAAGAGCGGCAGCTGATGTGGGTCACGCCAGTAGTTCCCCACTGACACGAGCTGACCCCCTTCCGAGTACATAAACTTGTATGCTGTTTCCTTCACGTAGTTTGGGAAGTAAATGTGAAGAAAGTCATCTGTCATTTCAAATGCAACAAACAAACACAGAAAGAAAGGGAAAAAAAGACATCTTTATTTGACATTCGATCATTTCATTGCTATTGGAGCAAAAAAACCTGTTGCATAATCATAATACATAACATGAAAGGAATAAATAAATATTTCGAGGAAAAACAAGTACAATGACACAAACTAACCTCCAAATTGTCCAGCTTGTGGCGAGCTGAGTGAAATGAAATTATGAACTGTGTGATTTGAAATGGACTGAATTAACCCTCGTCCCACTAAACCTCCTTGAGAGTAGCCTGAAAACAATGGTGTGTGAAATTAAATTAAAATTGTTGCAGAATTAATTAAGAGCAGCCTAATAAACTACATAATTTCAAACGTGCGTGTGTGTGTAGAGCAGTCACGTATTTTTGACATTCCATTTTTATTTTGATTCTGATTCTCGCACCGATAATGTGAATTCCACGTGGGTGTTCATCCATAATAGGTTGCAGGACCTTTCTGAAGGACTTGACTTGAAACCACAATGGAGAAATGCTCTTCCAGCCATGGAGTCGATCAATGATGGTCACATTCGTGCCTGGATGATTCTACAAGGCAAGGGTCAATAATTTTTAAAATCTGAAGAATCTTCATCGAAATTAGTGCAAAAAAAAACATTTATCACTGACTTACGAGCACGATTCTGTCAGCTAAACCCTGTAAACTATGACGATGATCCAGAATCCCATGAATAATTACAACGGGCTTGTAGGCCTCTGTCTTCAATTGACAGCAAAGGTAGAGAACAATCGTCGTGTAGATTGAGGTCAAGTTTACAATTCTCACATGGATCCTCTTGTGCTTCATAATTTCTGCTATTTTGGCCGTTCTGTTGTAATTTGTCGATTTAATTTAAATGAGCACTAAAATCTACACACACAATATTAAAATGAACAGCTAATCTTGAGTTACAAGGGTTTGGGAACTATGGACTAAATTTTAATTGACCTTTTATAAAATTGCACTTATAGCGATTTGTATTTAGAAGCTAGGCGCAAAAAACTGTCTATTCTACATAATAAAAATGAAATAAATGATTGGCTCGACTAGAATCTTCCATCCAAAGGGACAAAGAACGGCATTAACTATGTACATACATAAATATGTTGTAACTTAAAGTACCTAACTATTATCTGTCTAGCTATAGATGTAACGTCTATCTCATCTCCTGTCTTCATTTGCCTTAAAGTTAACTTAAGTACCTAAATCAACTTTAAAGTAAGTACAGACTTGGTTTGGTGTATTAAGTGTATTTGCGTTTGTACAATCCATCGGGTTGCCCTTTTGCCTTTGGTCACAACAACCTACTGTCCTTGACTTATCTGTGTAAAGAGCAGATAACTGCAACGAAACTTTTCGTAAAAGCACTGAGACAGAATGCAAGTAAGTAGCTATATATTATCCAATAGATGAATTAAATTAACGTTTATTTGTTTCTATACTTTATTGTTTTACATTATTAATGCGATCATTTAAGAAGTATGGACAGTATGCGCAGTGGTAGACGTTCTTGTAACGCAATCTGTTTCTGTAGCTCTAGGAAGTTTACCCATTAAATCTTACTGCTACAAAAAGCACAACATTAATTTGAATTACATAATAATATATACAGAATTAGTCACCCAGTCACCCCTGATGCCGATGCAGAGCTACATTTCGATGCAGTATTGTAGCGAGAAAAATACTTCTGTATTACACCTAATTACAAAGTACTTTATAGCAATGTACATACATCGGTATCTAGTTAAGATTGTGATCCCCCAAACAAAATTTTTGTTATTATTGTAGAAAAAACTTCCTTGTCCCACCTATTGTTGTGTAATTAATGGATGATGGATGAGAAAGACATTTCCTCTTCGCGAAAGCTGCGCCAATGACCACTACGACTGATGATGAGCGTAAAGTAACAATAAAGTAAGGAACCAGTTTCCTGTTGATGGCACTATACTGATGATTAATGTTGTTGTAATAAATAAAAATACAAAAATTTAAATGAAACTAGCTTCATAGTAACTTTTTAACTATGTATACACAAGAACCTACAACGTGAATCTGTCTGTATAATGATAGTATAGTATTCTTCTATTCTTCTGACTTTTGTGACTGACTGATGATGGTGAGTGTGACCTTTCTCAAGGGTTTTCTCATCATATTTTGTCAGATAACCAAAAGGGATCCAGAATCCAGAATCCAGACCGTGTGTTTGTGTGTGTGTGTGTGTCACTTTATATCTACTTTTATTTTATGGTTCCGACGTCGAGAATATTTTTAAATTTCTTAGAAAAAATAAAAAAAATAAAATAAAACTTTACTATTATAGATAATTTAATTATGTATGAGGCTATTCCGCATCAAATGTGAACAGGAATTACACACTTTGACTTCCTGTTTGTCGATTTCGCGTATCATTCTTGATACAACAAAAATATTTTACTGTCCATATTAATTACTATTAAGTAATCCCACGTAGGATACATACAATTCAATTATTCAATAGTGAGTAATGACAGACGAAGTCAGTGGGAAACTTATGTGGGTATAGATGTGTACCTCCCTGTAAATATCTGTAATCTCTGTATTGTTGCCCAGAATAATTTGCTGAAATAATCAGCCCAACAACGACCAACAATACTGCACAACATTGCGTCCAACTAGCATAAGCAATGACCTTTGATAGTGTTATACATCGAAAAAAAAATACTTTTAATGCTAGCTCAGTATTGTATGATTGCACAAATAATTAAGTATTTGTAGATTGCATAAAAAGTAGGTAGGTGGTAGTGGTAATTATAATATATTAGACCTACGTCGAAACATGTATTATGTAGTACAACTTAAAATACTGCTCGCAAAAATAATAATAATTATTGTTTAACAGATTCTATAGCATATCTCTGCCTAGCTCACACAAACACTGTCATTTCACTAGTGGCTAGGTCTGTCTGTATCCTTTTGTGTGTGTGTGGCAATCAGCTAGATTTGTTTTCTCTAAAACCCAAAGCCAAAGTCAAAAGTCATACAATTAGAGTAAATAATAAGTTAATACTCAAACTAACTAGTAAGTTAATAAATATTGTAGTTGTGTCAATTGCTCAATTGCAGTACAAGGAAAAATCAACGGAAAAATTGACATGGACGTGGAAGTGAGTTGCCAATAATAATTTGCTCCATTCTGCAGTCTACAATTGTGTATTTACAGCTTACAAAACGACAGGACAGGACAGACGGCAAACTGTAACAATAATTATTACTACAATAC
>JAQFZC010004430.1:0-16159 GCA_034695205.1 Dicyrtoma fusca | reverse complement strand
TACCTCCTCTGTGTGCTCGTTACTCAATACAGCGCCAGACGTTGTAGTGAGAAAAGTAATAACTGAGTACCCCTATTAAAATTCAGAAGCATCTGTAAGTAAGTATGTATATACGTAATAGATTACTGTATGCTCGCTTTTTTCAAAATCACCGTCCCAGTCCAACAATCTCATCGCATCAATAATCAGTCAACCTATTAACAGTAAGTAATACACATCATTTATTAAAGAAAATAAATCAATTTGGAATCCAATCATGTTCCTACAAAAGAGTCCTTTCCTTCTTATTGACCAGTAGCAGGACTAGTTCGGGGTAAACTGTTACTATTTGATTAGTATTTTAAAGCGTTTAAAAAGTACCCACCACTTATTTACTTACTTTTATTTGACAAACTCTTTGTGCTAACAATAAGACCGACTCGAGGAACAGTAAAGGTAGAGAATAAATAAATATCTTGCGTCGGCAATCTGACTGAAAATAAATAAAATAATAATTAATCCAAATTATTACTGCTCGTATCCATAGATATTTTTGGTTTAAAATTAAAATAATTACTTAAATTCTTGAAAATCTTTCAGCCCAGCAGCAGCAACAACGTCTTTAAAGTGGCCTCTGCACGTACGCAGGCCAACTTTGAGTATTTTGTCGAATCTTTAAAAGCCGGATAGATCTCGTGGCAGTCGTTTTTAAGCACTGGCAGGTTCCTAAAGAAGATGATGCTAAAGTACTTACTAGTACACGGTCTTTGATTTTTTAAAAATTAATTAATTAAATGCGATTCATCTCCTTCTCATATAGAAAATAATTATAAATAAATAAAATAAAGATTATTGTGCCCTGATCTTTGGAATAAATGCACAAATGGGAAAAATGTGATTTCTGATCTGATTACTGATGAGGAAATATTGGAAGGCACTGGCTGCCCAATAGTGCAGTTTCCACGTGCAATCATTTCATTCTGGAACCGGGAACCACTGCAATCTGCGATCTAAATGAGTCTGAATGGATGGGCGGCAAATCGAATTATTACACAATTGCCGACAGCAAAATCAGACTTTTAATCGCAAAATAAGAAGTTAATAACATACAAACGTAGCAACATCGTGTTGGTTTTAATAGTAAATCTTTTGGAATAAAACCATTGCATTGCTGGAAAGTTAAGTTTTTCTCCCCGAAAAGTCCAAATCCAGATTTTAAGAAAGACTGCAATCTACAAACTGGTGACTGAAGACGCCTTAACTACTTATCGAAGGTAATTTTAGAATATTTTTAATGTACATTGCATTTTTGATTGTTTTTTTGATTTAGATATAGCTTAGTACACTAATTAATTCTTTTCATCTTGATTTTTCTTTCACCTTCAACCTTACTAAAGTAGTTTGTAGGTTTGTACGTTAACTGTGCAATAGTGGAGCTCATACTTTTTTATCTCCAAATTCTTTAGTACTAAAATTGCTGGATCCTCCTGCTGTAGACTTGTGTACCAACAAGAGCTAATTCAGCCAATACTTTTAAGTAAAAACTGGGACTTGTAATTCAGAGTGGTAATTAGATAGTTAAAATTACTTCACTCGTAATTTTGTGTTCGTAATCGTAATTATTAGCAATATCTGTATTTGTTGCTAATTGTTGCTGTTAAGGGTTTGTTGATTTCTGATTCTTTTTGACGTTAAGAGCGAATTGCAATTAAAACAATTAAAAGTAGGAAACTGGACATGCTAAAAATAATTCATTGTCTTTAATAATCCATTATTAATTATTAGTCATTATACAGGCCACAGAAGTGCCGGCTTTGGGCGTATAAAATATTCATTGTTATATCTAGAAAAGTACAACGTATGAGCTGCGCCTATGTATATATCTACCTAAATTGTAAATAAATACTAATTCTTAATTAAATAATGATAAAATATTGTTGGGGTCAGGGTGATTGCATTTGGTTGCAGTCCTAATTTTGGTCTTCCATTTTTTCTTCAATGCCAAAGTCAAAGGACCACAATCAAAATCGAATTTTAGAGTAGTATATACATACCTACTTTTGATAGTAGGTAGGTTGTATTTACGCTTGCTTGATTTGGATTCACTTTTGGAGATAAATGGGGAGTCCACAATTAAAATTAATACAGCAACGACGAACGATCTTTACTGTTTACGATTATTTGTAAAGTCGCCGTCTTTCTTCCTATTAATTTCATTAACTTCATGTCCATACGACAGTACACATGCAAAAGATGATTCTTTGTTGTTTGTATAAAAAACCGAGCAAGGTATGTACGTTGTGTCAATTATGCGTTGTTAGAAATATGTGTTCCAGAATGTGACAGTTTTAATTTTTTGAAATGCCTAACTTCGATTACTGTTAACACTTTGTTGCTTTATTTGTTAGTATACAACATAATATGTACAAAAAGCATTTGAAAAATGTTTCATTCCATTAATTTCACATTGTTTATATTTAGGTGTATAATGTATTAATTTTTGTGTTAGGTAATAATAATGGCATCTTATTGTGTTTAAAATATGTCTATAGATATGTATAATATACGCAAATGTGTTTGAGCTGCGCAGTATTGTTTTATTCCTAATTGGTATCGGTAGTTGCTCTACAGAATATCTTTAAAAAAAAGTTTCCTTTTGAAAACGTTTCTGTAGAAGCGAATTTTAAATATTTGGGATTTCAAAATGCTAGTTTACATGCAACATCATTTCCATTGCTAATTTTTAGTTAAAGTGTAATCAACAACACCTGTAAAGGCTAGCTCAACTGATGCATGATAGTAATGAAGGTTAATGGTAATCTCTTTTCAATGAAAAGTGAGAATTGATGAATTAATTAACATGTTTCATTGTATTGGTTTATTAGATTGATTATCAATAAATCGACGCATCAAAATGTCATCATCATCAGACGAGGATGCCTACTGCCCAGCACTGCCACCGCATTTGCTCCAGCATAAAACTGAAGATAAAACCAAGTAAGTTGTCAACTCCCTTTTATAGAGAATTACGACCTGAGACTGACATTTGATTTCGGTGTTATTAGATTCTACAAAATGGCAACAGTTTTAATACCAGTTTTGTAGTAGCTTTTTCAATGAATATAAGTAAAGGGTTTGCAAAAGTGTCAAAAAGACATTTAATGCAAAAAAGGTGCTGGTCCTCAGGATCGCAGTACTAACAACCTATATGTAACTGTACGCTGTGCAATGCAGTTATTATGTACAGTTATAGTTGATTATAATTGGTAGTTTTGCACCTATTGGTTGATTGCTCATTATCTCGATAAAGCATCATTTTTAACGGTGTGAATGCTTAGGTGGTGTAACACAAATAAATTGGCCCATGCGTTGCAAATATATAATGTATACATAATAGGTAGTGTTGTACCGCACAGGTAGTTCTAAACATAATTTTGTATTGAGTGTAATAATAGCGCGTAGAAAACATAATGAGCATTACGCCTAATGGTATATATACCTATGAATATATGTAATTTAACTTGTACTACATCGCTGTTAGAGTGCGAATCTGCAAAATAATGTTTACAAAATTCAACACACGCTAATTGCGAAGATATTTTGAGAGTATGCCAAGTTTCATTTTATTCGTATGCTTTTAAAAAGTGTATTACCGTTAAATTTCTCCAAGCAGTATATATAGGTTACAAGTAGGTACATACAGTTTTTTCTCCAAAATTTACAACAATAGGTTTGACGTTTAGTTTAATTTAAACTGGTACAGTGGAACTACTCGTAATTAACTTTTTCACCTTTGTTTTAAATTATTCTCAATGTTTTATGCAAAATACCGTCGATAATATCGACTATTAAAAGTCCAATGAATGAACCTTCTTAACTACTTTAATGACAAGGATAATCGTAATTATCCACCATATCGTAAGGCAGTAACGACTAGCATTGAACATTGAACATTTTTAGTTTGTCTTTTTTTTTTATTTCTTAACTTGACTTGGTTTGGTTTGGGATCAGCATGGTATGGAATTAAAATTAAATTGCGTATCTAAATCTAAATGTGAGTATAACTTACCTATCCACTTGTACGTCTATGTACGTCCATAAAATCCTAATAGACGAATGTAAGTACGTAGTAGACACTCACTCATGGAACAAGAACAAGGAGCAACATTTGAACATTTGAAATAAGCAAATAAGTAAAAGTTGTATTGTATCGTAGTTGTCGTCGTCATACAAGTTAAGAATTTATGATATAGGAGTGGAATTTAATGCACACATTAATGGTTCAAAATTCCTTGAGACGAAGACCAAACGAAACCAATAGTCAGTCAAGTCAAGCCTCTGGCCGATGCGATGGTACGAAATGAAAAATAAGTATAAACGCTCACGTCGAAGATGTTTACTGGTTGTTGTTGTTGCTTTTGTTTTGTTTTGTTGTTGATTTCATTTAGTAGTTTTTGTGCTGATAGTAAATTGAGAGTCAAAAGGTAAGTTACAGAGAGTCATTGTAAGTCCGTGCAGGTCTGTGTAAAAAGTGCAGTTGGAAGTAAGAGTAAGAGTAGAATTATTTAGGAATTAGAATATGATTGAGAGTATGAAATGAATATGAATATGGGTTTACTTACATTTTACACCAAAAACTCTAAACAAACTACCTTGGACTCAACGATAGGGACTCAACGGCGAGCCAAACCAATCTGACAGTCTCCTTTGAACGTAGACGTACATAATAAATAAAACTGGTTTTTCTTCTTTAGACTCAAGACTCTCCACTCAAAGTCGATCTCCAAGTCTCGAAGCTCGAGACTTCCCCTCTACATATACGTATGCTCACACTCTTCTGTCTGTCTGACTACGACCTACGATCTCTTCTCTGATCTGCTGATCTCTCCTGAGGATTGCAGTTTTGTTTTGTATTCATATTTCATATGATTTCTTATTCTTTTTAAGACTTTTTATCAAGCAGCTCAGGTTGAACTCTCCAAGCAGTCCATCTTTTCATTATGGAGTTTTCCTTGTGTTGCTTTTACATGTATCGAGCTAATATGGTGCAATATACGAGTATATATACATCTTTTATCTTTTATTATTATTATTTTCTTACTCTCTGATTCTGGTTCTGGTCGTTTGTAGTTATAGTCATTCTGGTAAGTACTTGTGTGTACTTGCAGTACCGTTTCGTCTCTGGTTCTCTGGGTTTGGAGTATCACTTGCAGTTTACGATTTCCATGTATGCTCACATGCGAAATGCCAAGGAATGAAACCTGTCTATTTTATGTGGCCACCATACCATGTATCATATAATTAAATCTGTAAATCCCATATCATATCTTGCGTTATCATTGAAGGTTCAAAGGGTGTTATCTACATACATGTCTCAAACTATGCTCCTTTTTACTATACAATTGTATAGCAAATTGGCAAAATCCTTAAATCGTACAAATAGAATGATTAGAAAAAGTTGCAAATGTCTGTAGAGCTTGTAGCAATTTTTGGAAGATGTAAAAGTATAGTTTGTTACCAATTTATACTCATTATTATGATTATTCGCCGATTGCCAAAATGGGGGAAATAGACCGTTTTAAACTCATAAACTTGTGAATGATCCATTTCGATATTTTTGGAAGGCAAGTTTTAGTATTTCTAAATGTTGGTACTTTTCGAAAAGTGTCAATAGCTGATTTTAAACTTTGCCAGTTAAAGGTATAATATAATTATATAGCTAATTAGTGATACTCGTATAACAGTAAAAGGAACATTTTTGTTTATTAGCTGATTAGAGGAAAGATGCAGATAAGATATTTTGCACTTTGAGCCTCGCTGCGCTATTATTATGGACACCTATACATATTATAATAGTATGTACTTATCTGTAATTTATACTATTTAATCTATCTTTTCGTGTTGTTCAGTTGTTGGGAGTAGTTGTTGCTAATGTACGATACGAGTACGAGTTGAAGTTAAAACATGAAAAAGAAATGAAAAGTAAAATGTTGTTAAATGTTGGAAATGTGTATTTGTAGGTCACTCGCGGTGATTGGCCCAAGTCTGCCACCAGGTTTCAAGTCTTCAACATCTTCGTCCAAGATGACTCAACAAGATGATAAAGAACAAGATGAAAAAGTTGACCCTTTGCCAAGAAGTAAAATACCTGTTATTGGTCCACGTCCACCTGCCTATGCCCTGCATGATAAGGACAAACACGAACACGCTTTCAATGAAATCGAAGACGGTGGTTCTCCTAGTGACGAGGATGATGACGACGATGTGGACATTGGGCCCTATCCACCTGACCACCCAAAGTCCCAAACACGTTACAACAGTTCTATGGCCAGGTCAGGACTTGGCTCGTCTTCTTCATCGAAGGGGAAACCAAAACGTGAGGAATGGATGTTAATCCCACCAAAGAACAAGCCTATCTCAAATTTAGCATTGGGTCCAAGAAAGTTTTTGACGCGTTCTCTCGACAATAGCACTGCTTCCGATGCCATCCACCATGATAGTGACGAGAGTGGAGATGAAGATGGTCACAATGCGGAAGAGCAGGATACTCTAAAGGAAGAGTTTCAAGCCCAACTTATTTCCAAAAGAGATGAACTCATGTCTAGTTTACAGGCACAAAGTGAGAGTGGGGGAAGTGGTGCTGGTGGTCGATCAGCTGAAAGTTTACTCGAGTCCCATCGAAAAAAGTTGAAGAAGCGGAAATTGGAAGCTGAAGAAGAAGCTAAGAAATCATCGAAAGTTGATCGTCGGCCTTTTGACAGAGATACGGACTTATCAGTCTCGAGGATGAGTGCTGATGATAAGAAACGCTTTATTAATCGAGCTACGACGGAACTACAAGGTCGCTTTTCGCACAGTCGAAAGACAGGGAAATTCCTTTAAACTTTTTATCAGCTCATTTTTTAAGAAATCAATGTGCACCTGTATAATCTGCATACATAATTGGCTAACAGTGTACTGCAATCCAGTGTAATGAAAAACTCAGCTATTAAATTAATGTATGCACTTCGTACTTTCAAGAGTAACAGCAATTAGAATTACTATCAAGAATTATCAAGAACTCAAATTATTATCGAGACAGCTCACTGATGTATCATGAAAGCGACAAAGCCATAAAATTTGAATTGAAATTCTAATGAGTGGACAATGAGAAAAACGTTATGGTAAGCAGTTGTTTGGTTGTTTGGTTATAATCGTACGGTTTACTTCATTCACCTGTTTCTCTCCTGTATATATTTTTTAAGGTACTTTTTGTCACATAAGCTTCATGTAAGACAACGTTACAATCAGAATTTTACGGCTTATCTATAATCTTCAATGTTCACTCTATATATGCCTTCAATTGCATACACTTTTTACAATAATATTAACTCTTTCTCGACTTGACTTCTGGCGTTTCTTGACTCTATTTAACTTAACTACTGTGTACACTCTACCAAATGAACCTGCCTGGAACACATCATAAGAAAGTGAGCCCATTTATAGCAGTTAAAAACCCATCGTTGTGATGGGTTTGTAATTATTAGGAGTGGATGAACTTTTTCGCATAAATGATGGGTTCCAAAAGGGTTTTGGTAGAGTGTAGTCACCTGTCACCTCCTCAGCTCAGTCAGACAGTCAACAGTCAGAGTTTTTACAGTCACAGGTCTCACTCTTATAGTTGTGTGTATACTACCATCAGATTTGCTTAGAATGCAAAATGCGTAATTAATAAGAGGCTAACAAGAAATAATAAAAGTGAGGTAGATGGTAGATACATAGGTATATAAGGAATGTATATGGAAATGAATGTGGATTGAAATTGAAATGGAAATGAAAAGGTTGTACTGCAAAAAAAAGTCAAAAGTCTCAAGTCAAGTCTGCAAATAAAATTCGTAAATTGGTGAATTGGTGAATATTAATAATGCAAGTGGAAGAGTCGTAAGTGTGTTTATATGTAAATGAGTAGGAGTGCAATCTGTCTGTGTAGCTATAGGTGTAGCTAATCTTGAAGTTAAAGTTAAGCTGTTTATAGTAATTACAGTCCATACGATGATGGTAGTATATAGGTAATAAAAGTATGCATATAAGAATGTAGTAGACAGAGCTGACAAAAGCAGCAAACTTTCAATGTAAACCTGCCCTAAACAAGTAAAACAAGTCAAGTATTAAAAATATAATATGGTCAAGTCAAAGTAAAAGTCACCAGACAAGTTTTCCTACAAACTGGTCTTTTCTGTCAAATACTTGTGACCTACTTATTCCATCGTCCATCCCCGTCCATAGTCTTACACTAACTCTCTGCCTCCTTGTCCAATAATCATAATCATACGGCAGGGTCTTCGTTTTATGTCTGTGGGGCTATAGGGCATGGGTGTCATGGCAGTATGCATGTCTCCGCTCTATGTCTGCATCTGTCAGATGAGGTGAAGCTAATCTATAATCAAATGTATCTGAATTATTCTGAATATGAACCCATGACTATATCAAACATGAGCTTACTCTGTAGCGTGTAATTTGTTTTGCCCCCTGAGCTAAGATAGCATATTGTAATTATCGTCCTTGAAGGTGTAAAATATGATATCACAAAAGTACGAAACTTCGTATTTACAGATTTACGCTTCTTTCTAAAAACGATGGAAATTATACATTTTTTGCTTGATTTGATAATGCGGATATCAAAAAGGATTCGCATCTTCTCAAAAGACATAAATTGGGGATTTTTATCATTTGGACATTCTTTTGGAAACGGCGTTATCAGCAGGTTTTGCACTTTAAAAATGTGTGTATAGGAGGTTTTGCACTTTTGGTAAATGGCTAAATAGCAGTTTTTCTCATCGAAAGGGGAAATGTGAGGTTTTGAACATTTGGAAAAGGTGTAAAAGGCAGATTAGCACCTTGCAAATATATTTGAGGGAGCTTTTCTACTTTTTGAAAAGTGAAAATAAAAGGTTTAGAAGGTTTATACTTCCTGAAAAATGTAAGGCTGGGTGTTTTTTTCACCTTTTCAGAAAAAAACTCCCGTAAGTTACTCTCTTTTTGCAAACTGGTATGCGTATCAGTATATGTATAAACTAGAAAACAAGTATCGTTTTTTAAAAAAATACAGAGAGTACATTTTGCACGTTGTATGTTTATATCTACATGGATGTACAAGTATACTCAAGTTTGTATGCAGGTACATGCTTCATGTAGTAATTATATGTTTATTTGTCTGCACAGGTAATCTGCATCTGGTGAACTGGTCTTTTGGTGGCGATAAAATACAGATAATAACATGCATGTAGAAGATTGCTCCAAAGAAAGGAACGCGTAGCTTACTCTTCTGTTTCTTTGTATAAAGTTTAAAGTTGAAATTGAAATGAGAATGAAATTGATGCCTGAGTCTCGATCCTCACCTCACCTCACTTTTCAAAGGAATCCACTCTTCGTCTCGTCGATATAAAAAAAAATACAACGCAAAATACAAATACAACAGAACCCGTTGGCTTTGGAATTGGCTTTGCGTTGGCCGTGCTTTAAAGCATGTGGACATGCAAATGAAATGAAGATTACCTATGTAAGCTGTAAGTGCTTTAAGGTATATGCGAGCCGAAGCCAAGTCAGGCCAGGCCAAGTCAAGTCAAGTGAGTCAAGCCAGTGAATCTCCCCACAGACAGATACATTGTTGAGGACAAGTCAAGACTTACTAATATGAGGAGGACTAATATGACCATTACTGCAAAACGTATCATGAAGTCCCTACCATACCATCATCCTCGTCATATTGTTTCATTTCATTTGGTTTCATTTAGTTTCATTTGATTTCGTTACCAAAAACTAGTTTGACCAAAACACTCCCGAAGAGAAAGTCTTGAGAGAAGATGAAATGAGAAGTAAAGTACAAACTAACGAGTATGTGTGTGTACAGTGTGTGGAAGACGAAAACGAAAACTAAAAGTTGAAGTCGTCCTCGTCCTCGTCAATAAGGGAGACGATCGACGGAACGGACCAACAGACTCACCACGTCCGTCCCAAGTCCCAATCTCAAGTCAGTGGGGATGTGAATTAGTGATTATTTTTTCTCAAGTAACACAAGAGTCTCAACCATCAATTGAACTTTAAGAGTCTCAACGAGAAGACAGTGAACAGTCAAATTGAAGAAAAGATAAATCCAATTCTAATTTCAAAGCCAAATCAGAATCCAAAAGCAAAATACAGTGAACATACATCCCATACAGTAACGTAAAGAAAGACAACAATGGATTTGTTACTGAATCGCTTCGTGTCCTCCAACAACAATGAGAAGATCAATAATAAAAAGATTGAGAGACGGAAACCGAACTGGACGGAGTGTGAGAATGTTTTTCTGCTCGATCAATTCTCCATCCATCGAGACATACTCACTTGCAAGGCGACGGACGCCTCCACGAATCTTAAAAAACAGGAAATTTGGAGACTCATTTGTCAAAATCTCAACAAACATAATACACTCGTTCGACGAACGCCCGCGGAAGTGCGACGAAAATGGAAGAATTTGGTCACAGCGGCCAAGAAGGAAGTTTGGGAGATCCGTCATCAAGTTCATGTGAATGGAGTGAATAAAAAAATATCCGAACTGAGTCAAAGAGTGCTTCAGCTCCACTCCAACATTGACTGGAAAATGAGCAATGGGGGTGGTGGTGACCGGGGTGGGGGTGGAGGAGGCGGTGGAGCAACTGGACACGGTGGTGGTGGTCTCAATCTGGCTCTTGCATTTGGACACATTGGACATGGACAGAGCCAGGGTGGCCAAAGCAACGGACAGGGGAATGGTCCAGGACCACTTCCCCATCAACTCAGCAACGACTCCTACGAACAGTCGCACTTTACTCCCATCATCACCCTGAGTGAAAGTCCACCCAGTCCCAGCTCCACGTCCGACGACTGCTACTCCAATAATAATTACTACTACGAAGGAATTGACTTGCGAGTGAATCGTGCCAATACGGAAGAGCGGATGAACACGAGCGAGTCGACGGAAGTGATCGATGCGGTCCACCGACTGGGGAGTAAAGGACTTGGCATGGGGCTGAGTGGCCTTGTCGGCGGTTTGGTGGGGACGTCGGAGGCCGAGCTTATGAGAATTAAATTAGAGCTTCAAATCGATGTGTTGAGACTTCGGAAGAGGAAGTTGGTGAATGAATTGAGGAATAAAAATCGTTTCCGGGCGTACGTCCGTCGTTTTAGAAGATCATTGTGAAGTGGATGGGCTTGGGACAGGGATGAAGTAGATACTCACCGCCGGACTTTGTGATGGGTGCATGACCGTGATGATGAATGAGAGTGGCGAGGGAGTTGAAGACTTGACTGGAGCCAACTAGTTTGTAGGAGATGGAGGCGGGCGGTGTGTCTGCCGTGGGCAGGATGAGAAAGTGGCGGCAACAAGTTGAAGTTACAGTTCCAATTACAGATCCAAACGTTGTGCTTGTTGTTCCAGGAGATGAGGAAGAAGAGGGGGGAAGTTCAGCATGTGTGGAGCTGGGATTCTTTTTCACATTCTTGAACTCTTGGAGCAGGGTCACTGCCACGGGTACGGACACCGACACCGTGTAACAACAAGCTCCCGTCTTCTCAGACACACGAAGAAGGAATGTGCCTGGTTTTGTATTGTTCAAAATATTCTCTGACTCACGACGTGTCATTTTACCTGTGTACATTTAAATTGCAAATAAGTACTTCATTTTTTATATATAAATGCCAAATTACAATCTAATATTATTATATAGGTATAGGTATTATGTTATTTTTTTTGTAATAAAACCCTTTTACAAGCTTTACTTTTATTTACTTTTACGACTTTCTCTCATCTTTAACCACTGCTATCCATCAAGACCCAAAAAATTTCTAATGTTCTTATTGTTTGTCTAAATTCTATTAAAAATTGAAAAAGTTACCGAAGAACCAAGGCTGAAAATTGCCATCGTGTGTCAGCACACCTCCTGCCCTTTGAAACTGGAATTGAAATTCCGACGGAGATTGGAACGAACTTTGCTGACATTTATTATTATTATTGTCGTCATTAGCAGCACTAGCTGTGGTAATATTGTCCGCCGTAGGATTGTAATTGCGATTGCAGTCGTAACTATAATTGTATTTCAGTGGAGATAGCCATTCTTGTTTGATCTCTTCCTTGGTCTTTTTAGTCAACTTTTCAAACTGATCTTTGATTTGGGCAAAGCGAGCTGCAAATGCAAAGTCATCTTCCACGACGACCATCGTCGGGGCAGCTCCTATCTTCCGTCCATCATTCTGACGATTATAATTACTGCCACTTTTGATATTTTTATTGTCATATTCGTCAAAGTGCATAAGCTGTACTTGGGTCTTGTTACTCTTGTTCTTTTCTTGACATGTCCCTGCCGTGCTCGTCATTGTCACTCCCATTGACGTCGACATCCCCTCTAAGGCCATGGACTTGTTTGGACTACTGATCTTTGATTGATCCATGGTCAGCTTGAGCCTGGCTGTTCTCTTCTTGTTACTCTGTACTATCATATGCTCTTCCCTGCTGTAGTAAGAAATCAGTTATTATTAGTTTACAAATCGATAATACTTACAAATGATTGTAATATATTGTATGAAATTATGCGTGATACAATTAAATAGTAGTTAACAAGTTATGTTAGTGTCATTCTTTAGTAGGTATTTAAAATACAAAATAGTAATATTATTACTGTAAATGTTGATATGTACCTAAATATAGTGTAATGTTATAATGTTTAAATAATAAAAACGGCGAGCCATCAAGTGAGCAGTGAGAGACACTGACCTGACATAATATAAAGTTAAACGTAATTGTAATTAGATACTTAAACATTAATAATTCTGTAATATTTAATTGTGTGATTTTTGGAATGAAATGTGATTTGATTATGAAAATGTTTTGCCGCAAAGCTTTTTTATACATTTTGTAACAAGTTTAGATTGTAATTGTACAAAATTAATTGCTATGTATATAATTAACGAGCACTAAATGTAAAATTAGGGAAGTTTACATAGATTGATTTAACTGTACAAGTATATGTAGTAGCTGTACGTAGGTATAGGTATATTATGTTCATAAGTATTAATCGCTTTTAATGTTTTGTATTTTAGTAATATTATATTTAAGTACCCATCTCTAATATGATTGCTTGAAATATTGATATTATCAACGTACAAAATTATGATTTACTCTTGTGAAAAACTATTGAGTTATTGTAGTAAAAATAAATTAAGATTTTTGTAAGTTTAAAAAAAAACGTCCGTTCAACTTTAACTTACTTAGGTCCAAAGGCTATTAAGTAATTATTTATTATTTCTACAAATTATTTAAATACCTTTCATAGTTTTCTCCCAGAACTTGAACTAAAACGTCTCCATTTTGATCCAATTGGAAGGAAACTCGACGACTTCGAGTTTGTAAACATTGATAAATTTCAACACCAAGATCCACTTCGTTTTCGTTTGTAATTCTCGTGACTGAGGTGGACGAAGATGATGGAGTTGGACTTACAGTAGTAGGATGATCTGACGTTGGAGTTGCAATTGCAGGAGCCCTTTCAAAGTTCGATGTCGAGTTCATGTTAACAACTAACTTAAAAAAATTAAAACCCTTGGCCTAACTAAATTTTGAGATGAAAACATTCTCAAGATACTCCTTCACAACAAGACTCTACACAACAACAATAGAAAAATAAAAATTTACAACTCATGAAATCAGAGTTGGACGAGTTAACGAAGGAATTAAACGAAGCGATGATAATGAGGGCTAAAAAAAAACTCACTAACTAACAAAGTATTAACTCTTCAAAGAAAAATCCAAAGACTGCGTGTGTGTAGACTGAGTGATAAATTGTAGGCGTTGGTATGCAGTTATTAATTTTAATTTTGAGAGGAGTACACATATCCATTATAATTGTTATCATAAGCTAACATCGTTTTAAATAGATCAAAAATTAAGTTTGGAATCAGAGCATATAAACTTTCACTGCAGAATTTTGGCAGTGCAACGGCGGCAACGCACTGTATCAAGAGTTGATGGGAGTGCAGCAGAAGCATCAGCAGTTTAGCGTTGCTTTTGGCAAGTGGCTGCACTTTTCATCGAGCTACTGACTTACTAGGGGCTCACTTCCAATTATCATGTATTAGGTCATTCACAAAATTGTTGGAGCGGTCAATACGCTCTTTTGCCTTTATTCTGGGATATAATTACATGTAAATGTCAGACCTTTTCGCAAAATATGCATTTTACGCCTTTTCAAAACTTGAATTTCATGTCGTACACTTTTTGAAAATGTACATTATGTCATGAGATGCTCGCTTTGAAAACTGCAAATTCATGTGTAGCATGCAGTAAGCATTCCGAAAGCGTGAATTCTGTTTTTCTTTTGGGAATTTAATAAAATGCATCCCTAGAAAGCGTTTTAATCGTTTTAACTTTTTTGTTGTTGAATATAATGAAATAAAGCTGGAAGCGGTAACTGAGTAAAAAACAACAAGGAACGTATAAGAACTTTATACTTAACTTAGGTAGTTACTGTCAGACGGACGGTAATGAAAGGGACAATGATGAGACGCTAATTAAAATCTGCGTGTTGTGTGAAGGCTTGTAATTGTGGTTTCCTTGCAATTGTGGTCGCTTAAAATAAAATGTTGAAAACCAACAAAAAAATAAAAGGCATTCCCACCATCTTGTTCGCTGTTTTTCAGAGTACCTTGGGTGTGATTTGTTTGGGAAAACTTTGAAAACTTTGAAAGTTAGAAAACTAGGAACGAGACTTGCTCATGTTTAATGGTACTACGACCGTTTTTCAACATTTTCAGTTCGTCTGTGTGCTCGAGATGAACAGTCAAATGACTTCGTTTTCCCTCACAAGTTCCTTTAGTACGTAGGTAGTGTGGGTGAAAAAAAATAATTTGAATTAATTCATTAGTTTTTGACTTGTCACTCGTCATATAAAATTTCAAAATTTTCTGAGAGGGCTTGTAAATGTGGTCGACAGTAAGCTTGTAATTGTGGTCTATCTAAAATGTAAGTTTAATTTGTTCCATTGCTGACATAATGTTTAAAATCGATGTGACTAACAAATGTTTAGCACATGTAACGTTAAAAACTGTTTTCTTGGTTTTAGTCTCTTTTTCTGCCTCAAAATAGGGAAGAAAAAGACAGCCGTTAAAACGCACTTAAAAAGTAGTTGAGGGACTTTGAATTGCAATAAGAACTTATTTTATGCTTCTTTGGTTTTTACCACTTATAATATTGTTGTTGAAATAGTTTCCATGATATTTTGATAATATATTTGTATACTGGGCTAGTCACGGTCCCGACATTGTTGAAAATCGCTGTTCTTAGATTAAAATCGCTATTAATACAAAAGTAAAAGTAAAACGAATTTCAAATTTGAAAATTTCTTTGTTGTTCGATTATACGACATTTTATGTGTAAGTTTTGAGCTGATGCGCATATTTTTACCAGGAATAATTCAAATACTAGTACGTACCACATTTGCAAGTTTGTCGACCACATTTACAAGTCCTTAGGTCATTTTCACGGAGTTGAGATTAAACAATTGAAATGTACGTTATTAGGTTAAACGGTAGCAAAACTTGAAAGCGGTTGCATCAAAAGGCGTGAAATTAAGTATAGAATACGATTAAATAATTAGTTTTATATCATCATCATTTTTTTAAATTCAGTTACCCGTTGAAGTAGCATTTTACAAAAAGCGACCACAATTACTAGCCTTCACCCTAATGCAACAAAAAGTATACATATAACCTGTATAAATTACCTAGTTGGTGTAAGTAAGGATCGATTCCGTGGAAACTAATTGAAGATTCACGGTTATTTGGTAAGTTTGTCGGTCGACGCTGTTTTCGATTAAAATTATTTGAGTATGAATGAGATGATTAGATTAAGGTCAGGGTCTTACTTTTTCAACCATCATAACCATCACAACCATCATAACCATCACAACCATCATACGATTTTTTCCTAAAGCAACCATCATAACCATCACAACCATCTTAACCATCATAACCATCACAACCATCATACAGTTTTTTCCTACTTCGCCTTTTCTACTATAAACAACGTTTAAAACCATAACCATCACGTTATGGGGAACGTAACTTACGAAACAATCAAAAACTGTTGGTTCTGCGATCATCGACGTCGTTCTTTCATAACTGTTACCAA
>JAQFZC010004429.1:0-16161 GCA_034695205.1 Dicyrtoma fusca | reverse complement strand
AGGAAATAGGATTGATTTGCTCGTTGAAATTGTAGCCTGCAAGTAAATCAATTCTAGTCTAAAAATATTGCAAACTAATAAGGCTACTCAAAAAAAATTTCTAAAATTGCTCCTGAAGATCTTTTTCTTGAAAAATTTCCAGTTATTTTCTATTTATGCTTACTTTCCGGGTTTTTTACTGTTTAGAAACAATTAGAGAACGACAATGGTAGTGTTTTTGTCTTAAACTCTGCCCTTATCACATCTTATCTATGAAGTAGGTAGATATGTATGCATTATTAGTGGGTCGTAAAGCTCGGTTTGAAGAATTCTGAATATTTCTTGATTGTGTAGCTAAATCAAAAGGGGATCGTCTCCGATTGGAAGTTCCAATATTCGGTCATGTCTGGCCGGGGAACTGAATTGAGAATATTAAAGAATGAACGTGCATAATTCCGTAATTAATTCTGTGCTGGAACTGCATTGAAAATTGGCATGCATTGGATGGACGGAGAAACTTTCAGTTAGTGGCTGAGACTACCTACGTATTACGTACCTATATTTAGCAAATTGTTAAGTCTGAAACTCTGGAACTGTGGAACACAAGCTGCAGAACTTGCTTCTGGAGAATTGGTTAGGAAACTGGAAAAACTAAGGTGTAATAAGTAGTGCTGGTGACTAATGGAGCTCTCAGCACTATTCCGTACTGGTGAGCTGGAGAATGGGACAGAGGCAACGGGACTGCGCTGGAAGCTGGAACTCTCTCTAACAGTTACTCAAAAGGTGTCTTTCCTCTTTTACACCAGAGTACTTCCATTGGGCCTTGCAAATATTACTACGAAACAGGATATTGTAATTTTTAAAAAGGCAAAACGTAAACATGCTCAATATTTTGTCCATCATAATAAATTGGTAATATTTATGGAATTTTGAATGAGAAGTTGATTTATTTTTTATTTTATTACACAATTTGAAAATGCAATAACTTAACTACTTCTATGTATGTATATGTATGTGTATTCTATGTGTTCAGCCACAGATGACCGTTACGCAGCAACTGGAGAAACCACATCAATGCGCAATGATGGATTATTTGCTTTCTATTATTATTGAGCTAATGATAATGAGGGCTTTATAATATGTAAAATATTATTGTGATACTGCCTTTTCTCAAAGCAGATTGACATTTCTGCAGATCGCCCACTGTGGAGCAGCATCAAAGCAGATTCATATTTTTAATCAAGATAATGAAGACCTCAACATTTTATTATTAATAGATAACTGCTTAACGATACTTCCATTAATTACTAATAAACGGACTCCGACCATCTAATAATAAAGTAGGCATGGGGAGTTACGTTTTTGTATATAGTATATAAGACAGATTACTGGTTTATATTTAAACTGGCATCAGGTGTAACATGACATTTGGCATATACATAATATGTATGTGCCGGAACTCCCAGGTACAAAGGTATAACGCACTAAATACTCTAATGGAATTGGAATATTGTAAATTCATAATTATAGGAGAATCTAGAAATAATAATCAGAAGAATGTAAGGCTCTTTTATGATACGAAATTGAAGATGATGGTTAAAATGTCCGCCCCTTCCTATGCTACTAATTATTTCGTACTTACGTATGGTAACATAAAAATGGAAAAATTCTAATTATATTTCCAATTCCGGGGAATTATTTAATCCATTTTTATTTTGGTAATGGGGATGAGGTGTTACTGAAGGCTTTTGAGAAAGGGAGGAGAAAGGGGAGAGCATTTCTTACTTAAAGGCTCATTCGTCGATGTGCAAGTCATTTGTAGACTGGGGAATATGTAATTGGAATTTCTTTTTGAATGGGAAATCGTAAGTGGGAAAGATGTTTTACAGTGCAGAGACGGAGAAACTTTATTCAAACAAAATAAAATTGACGCTGGCTCAAGTCATTTCTTAATATTGTGGGTTGTTCTTTTTAAATTGTGAATTGTTAAGTTACATTGTACTATTTGTACCAATAATTGTGTTTGTAAAATACATTATTCTAGAATACTTAAGTGAGTTGTATTGTTTTTTTTAATACATTGCAATTGTACTGAATCTCATAAATAAATTACATGGGCACAATTATTAGTGTACTTACTAATCTACTTAATTGTGTTTTACAATTTTGACAACCTACTTATAAAATTTGTTCTGAAACTCAAATTACACTATTACAGGATTAAGGCTCCAGTTGACATTACTGTCCTCCATCGAGGATATCCCAGTAGGCTCAGTATCGTTGGAAGCGTTCGCTAATTTATAACTAGGTACATACATCTTTACTATAAGATAGGTATTTTGATTAAATGAATACCTTTATTAGTGGTCAAAACATAAATCAGTAATTAGGTAAATTCTCTGTGCAATAAGTTACAGGTCTGTATTTGGGCTGGAAGCATTTCTATTTTTTGTTGACGTAATAAATGTTTGGCCCCCACTAGGTATCTATGTATATTCTGCTATCTATTCCAATTCCACTGGAGTTGTTGGCTATATTTTTGTATGGTTTTTGTGTGGAGATTGTGAATTGGAGTGGCTGGAGTTTCCTGTGGCAATGAGTGTAGAAAGAGGGGAAAGGGGGGAAAAGGGGGGAAAGCGGGTGAAGGAGTAGTAAATAGTCATAAAGAATCCTGGTTGTTCATCTTTGTGATGAGAGTGACGTGTCGGCGGTCATAAAAAGCAACTCACGGGAATCTCCACGGCGGAAACGTTCGACTTTCACCCGACAAAAAAAACTGAAATGTCAAACTTTCCTTTGGAATCTCCACCAGAGTTTCTCCTGCCAAACACTTGCACATCCAGTCCAGACTTCCACAGATTCTGATTCCAGGCCCAGACTTTCAATTCAGTGGTCAACTTGTTCTTCCCTTCCAGTAGTGCTCCAGTGAGTGAGTAGTTCACCAGGTATTTCCCATAATTTCCCACTGCGCTACCAAACCAACAAACCATCTCACTTCACTGCCATCAGTCAGTCAGAATCAGTCTTTTAACATTAATTTAATCTGATTAATGTAATCTAACTAGTGCCCTCGTGAGTCACATATACGGCACTGCTTTCTTCAAGAAACATTTACGGACTGCACAAATCATTTAATTCTAACTTCCACTTTCAAAACTTCACGCCATAAAATTCCCGTTTAAATAATAACCGTAACCATTACCAAAACATTCCAAATCATTTACCCTACTTTTCTAACTTTCTTCGCCTGGCTTGTCAATTTTTTACGAGCACAATTTAGTTTGTAATTTTAAGTTCCATTACTTTACTTCGAACTTTTGTAGCATTCCACTTTCAATTCCGATGCTCAGGGTTCGACTTAATTCCTTGTACTAAATACCTCCAGGTAGGTACTATCACTGCCGATTAAGGTGTAAGTGATCAATAATGATTCTGAGTCGAAACTAAAATTGGAAATCCGATTTAAAAAATATTTCAGATTTAAAGGTCGTAGATTTGGCAGCAGACATCCATGGCATCATCAGTTCTCGTGGTCGTCATTAGCATCACAGTCAGCTTTGAGCTACGAACTACCCGCAGTTAAAACTAATTTAATTGAGAGAGTGGACGTTGAAGAAGTGAAAAACATAACGTACGTAAGTTTCAATTTTGAAATAGCTTAATCCATGGTTATGTGATTCTTGAAATTCCCTTACCAAATCACATTGTTTTATTAGGACTCTACATATTACATATTCAACATTACATTTGACATTGCTGTGTTATTGTGTACTGAATATACTTTTCTTTTTCTCAAGTACATTCGAGAGATTGTATAATATAATTTAATCTAAAATCAATACAACGTAGAATTTCTAATTTCCACTGCAGTCAGTTGTTGGTAGTTGTCTGTCAGTTGTCAGTGCAGTCCCTCATTTATCTTTTATACCATTTACGTACTATTTTTTACCATTTTTATGTGTCCTTTTACATAACTACAAGCCGTGTGCAAACATTTTTCTTTTTATCATTTGCATAATGAGTTGTTTTCTTGTTCTTATTGCATAACATTAGGGACCGTCCTTGTAAAGTTTTCCACTTGTGCTTGAATATAAACTGTCAATGAAGTACCTGGAGCTTCTGTCTTTCTACATTTTTTTTTCACATTTACATACTTTGATCTAGTGAAGATTCATCTTGCAAGACAGTCTGGAGCAGAAAATCGGGACCGGTATCTCTATCCAGTACCAGAGCAGAACGAGAAAACTCCTAACCTTGAACCTAAAATTGAAGACATTATTGAGGGCAGAAACATTAAATATCGATCATTAATTTGAAGTTGAAGTGTCTGCTGGAAAAAGAAAGACTTTCTGAAGAAAAACTAAGTCAGCACCAAAATACCAAAGACAAACACCTCGGAAAACAAGAATAGAATTGTGAAACCGAAAAAACTGAAGTTTGAAAATTAGAATCATCATGAGAGTAGCAATTTCGAATTATAATGATGGTCAAGTAGTGTCTTACAAGGTAGTCATTCTCAAAGGTTCTATAGTCGTAGTTAATGATGAGGAGTACGATGAGTGTAGTACTAGCAGTGAGTGTAGAGGTGACAGGCAGGCTGAGAGGGGTCAAGGGTCAGTGACCTTAGGTCGCTCTTTAAGTACTGAGTCTTGTAGTAGTCGTAGTTCCACTTCCTCAACAGATAGTTCCCGTTGGAATCTCTCTAATAGTCCTAACAGCAGCCCGAGTCATATGAAGAACCTAAAATTGAAAGCATTTCTAAAGAATTTCGATCGTCACGAAAAGTTCGAATTAACTCTGAAAATAGTTCGGAATCGTTTCATTCTTCTCGTGGAACTTAGCGAGGGGGTCAACTGCATCTTCTTTCAGGACGAACGAGGTTCGACGGTCAAAGAGTTTCGAATTAAATTCCTTCCCAGCTCAAATGATTGCTATGTAAAGCCGCTCTACATTTTCTGTTCGGACTCTCTTCCAAAATCTGACACCGCGGAGCAAAATACATTCCATTTAAATCAGAGGAAAATCCATGTGGGCTTAAAAATTATTCAGAGTCTTTTTGCCGAAAAATTATTCGAGTGGGGACTGTCGAGGAGAACCTTTACACTCACTTTAGGGGATGACAACGATGAGAATGACGGAGGAGGGGGGTCCCTTCTTGGCTCCTGTGAGACAGTACAGATTCCCTTGTCGACAAGAGAAGTGAGAGAATTAGAGACAAAGAATTTATGGGACTTTTTAGCACGTCAAATTCGATCGAATAGTCGGATTTGGGATCCTTGTTGCAAATATATTGCTTTCATGGCGGATCCATGGAAACCTCAGAAGGCAGAAATTCTGGAAAATTCTCCAGCACTTGCGGGCGGTGGTCTGGCACTCATGGGCAGTGACTTCCTTCAGGTTTGGCCGGATCATGTTCAGCATGTTCTAACTCGACTGGCCGATGAGGCACCGATCGATCTCGCTAATTTCACTTTTGGAACTTTTAGCAGGTAAACAGATAACCTACCTAGTTGATAAAAACAGTTTTTGATTGCTGGTTTTTATGTTTTCCCTTACGAAATTGTAATAATAATTACTTGTTTTGAAAACATGAAAGTATTATTTTAATAGTTTTTAGAGAAATGAATGATTATGCTTTTCTTATTCCAAAATATATTTCATATTTGCACTTTTCGAGAATGCAAATTCAATGTTTTACACTATATCGAACTGTAAATATTAATGTTATTTTTAAGCGCTAGGCGTAGTGTTTAAGCTCGTTTAAAAGGCTACGCAATATTTCTAAGACCCAGTATGATATGTTATTTAAATGTGTATAATAATGTACTTTCTTATTTTCTGTGTTTCAGGAACGTAGGTAGTTTGTTTGGTGCCTCATTAGGGGGTTTAGCTCATGAGATGGGTCACATATTTGACCTAGGTCATACAGAAGGAGGTCTAATGGGGAACCAGTACCATCGCATAGATCTTTCGCTGTCACCTCTCGTGTCTTATCCCAAATCCGTGGTCCATGTGTCCACATCAGATGAAGAGCGACAGATTCGACCTAAGGTTACCCTCCCCAACGGTCACTTGGCCGAAGACTGTGTCTCACTCAGCTTCTCCTGTGCTACGCTCCTCTTCTTCCATAGGTTTGCATTTGACTTTCGGCTCGGCTTCAAAAGTCAAACAATAAACACCCCAGAAATATTTCCCAAGCACTTTCCTGGAATGCTGTCTTGTAATTATTTCAATGCTGAAATATGAAATATACATTCTAAATTTTGAATGCCATCCTTTTAATTTTAATTTTTTATCCAGTTTGTGTTAGCTTGTATGGTTGTAGTTTTGACCAACTCAATCCATGCATGAATTTGGTTTTGTTGTTGATTTTACTTATCAGTTCAGTTAGTCTGTTTTAAGTTTCCCATTTTAAAATAATTCCCAGTATTTCATTAAATCACAGTAATTTGTGTATTAATAAATTGTATCCTGGCTTGCAATTTGCATGAGCACGAAAATCAAATCACAAACCTCATCTGTAGATATTACATACGTTATACATGTACATTAACATACGTTTTTAGATACAAACATATAACCTAGCCTAGATCTAAGTCGTCCTTTATCATAGTTTTCATTTTTCATATGCATAAGTATATTTATTTCTAATAGAGCGCAGTTGGCATGGATAACCTGTAGTCTGTATAGTTATTTTAAAATAATTTATAGCAAAACAAAAAATATCTGAGTTTAAGTAATTTTGTTTTTTTTTCCTTTTTCTGCATTTTTAGATGGTTTCGTTCTACTCCTAGCGGTGGGACGACGTCTGACTCATGCGGTCCTGTGCTAGTCAAGTAATTTAAATAAATAAAAATGACTGAAAGATTGAATTGACTGTAACTTATAGAGCATACTAGTTTCTTATCAAACTTTTATGATTATTTATAAATAATCGTTTTTCAGTACATGTTTTATTACGAAGCGTATTTTAAATTAACACCTTCAATCTGTTGTTGCAGGAATTCGATACATTCTGTAGTAGGACTCTCTGTCCTCGAAATCCGGGACTTGGACAACGGAACGATTTTAAAATCGTGGACATTCGATCGTGTAAAAGTGTGCTATGATTTTCATTTAGGAAAAAGTACCATTCCGTCCGATCAGAATGAGGTGGATGTGATTGCACAAGATTTTCATGGAAATATCCTTAAAGTGGGCATCGATCGCAACTCCTTACCTGAAAGCTTCACCCATCTTCGTCGTCGAAACACATGAAGATTACTACGCAGCGCAGCAATGCAACGCATGAATTACTTATATTATCGAAAATTCGTTGGATAATTACCAGACATTAGCAGTTCGTCAAGCAGTAGCATCCTTGAAGGTACAAAATATGTTTTAATTCTATCGTTTAACTATCACACAGTAATCATGCTGATACCTATATGTATTTCTAAGTGTAACTAAGGCATGTACAAATGTATGTTGTAATCCACTTTCAGTCTTTAAAAAATAGCGAAAGATTTAAATATGCAACTTTTTGAAATTTTTAGAACTGTAAATACATAACATATTTCGCACCTTCAACGACTGTCATTTTACTTACGTATAAGAAGAAGCTTCAACTAGATACAGAATAATAATTATTACAATAAAAATCACTCGTTGTAATTACACTATTAATGTCGGTTTGACATTGATTTTAAGCCCTTCTCAAAGAAGCAGTTCTAAAAATCCATAAAATAAATAAATTCGGAATTCAAAAGCAATTTTAAATTGACGGCAAATTGTGGAAGACTTGTAGATAATAAGAAATGCTATACGATTATGCGATGCAGCTCCGCAACACGAATAGAAAGAAATTCAAGCGAAGATATTAAATAACAAAATTAAATTACTTATTATATACGAAAAAGTGGTTCCAGTGTATTATTTAGAGCGAACGAGCGAAGGATAAAATAGTAGTAATTACATATGATAATAATACATTCTTTTATTTTTATAAAACGGATCAGTTGCCTTCCTAGTCCCAATCCCAGTCTATAATTCTTCCTGTGTCCTTACATTACTTATATTTATTATTTTGTCACATGTAACGCACAGCCTATATGTAATCACATACGTACCTACTTTCTCGTCCCTACCTTTGCCGTTAAGTGGAATTAATCTTAGAGATAAAGTGATAGCGACAGACACCCTATATGCTTATCTAGTCAAATTAGTACTGAACTCTAGCAACTCTGATTAAGCTATGAAGCAAGAAAAGGCGAGATAAAAAATACTTTTTTGTTTCTCGTTTTGTTTAATTGCTGCGTCCCTAATAAGTCCACATATTCCTCTAAGTCAAGTCGAAGTCAGTATAGTTCCGTCAAGTATTAAATTATTTAAGAAAATATTTGTGTAGCTAATTACATCGAAAGTGAGTTATCAACCAATTACCAACCAAACAAATTGATACAATATTATAAATTTACTACTAAAAGTGTATCTAGTGCTTCAAGTGCTTTATTATTATACATTAATTACCTTCTGCCTATAATCTACAAGAACTGCAGTCTACTCACTGTATCTCTCGCACAGCACAATATGTTTAATGGTGTTATTCTTTAGCTAATTTATCTGTGAAGGTGACTGGACTGATTTTCTATCATAATCAAATATTGTGTTAATGATAAATGATAAGGGTGTGATACGAAGAGTGAATTTTTAAGACAGAACACGTTTTAAGCAATATCTATTCTCGTTCAGTTCAGTGTTATCATCATCGTCCTTGTGTTGCATATGTCCAGTTGAATGTTATCCAATCAACACACGTATTACAAATCTGAACTCACGTAACTCTCAGTTTTCATTTATAACACACCATCAATTATTTCAGATTAATGAATAGTTTAAAAACGTACAAAAAATCAAAGTGTTGCTTCCTTTCGTTGCACTTGAAAGCACAAGTATAGTTAAAATAATATTTAAAAAAATAAAGAAGTATGAATTCCTCACAAGCACAGTCATCGTCGTCGTCATTAGCAGTGGACAGTAATAAGTCTGTTGAAAATGGGGGAAATTATGAAAATGAAGCTAAAATTACAACTACTCTCCAATCACAATATTGGCCAGAAATAATTCAAGGACAGAAAATCCCAACGCAACATTTTCTTCTGGGTTGTGAAACGGTTGTGGCGGTCTCCGGTAAAAATTTTTTTCTAGGAGAATTACCAATATTTTTCATTTACTAATAATATTTATGTATCATTTATATAGTTTAAAAAAAAAGTGACTTACTTTACGTACCTGTGATTTATTGCGGCAGTCTTTTCGGTCGTATTTCTTATTTAATTTTTTGTCATGACCTAAATATAATTTTTTTAAAGCACGTAAGCATCATAATTTTGTGTTTTTTTTTTTGGAAAACGCGGAATATTATGGTTCATTTTTTTCAAAAATGCAAAGGTATAATTGACGTGATTTGCAATATGTTAAAAGTGTACATACCTATTCCCCGTGATGGCGTTGCTCGCCTTTTTATTTAGCGGTTTATGAGTTTCCATTCTGTTCTGACAATGTTTGTTTTCCGTGTTTGAAGCGGCTGCTCGTTTAATATTTTCTGATTTTTCAAAATGTATATACATATATTATGTGACCTTTTAGGAGCAATGGGCACAGTTTTAACTCCTGTCAAAAAAGATATGGAAGGTAATGTGAATGTAAGTTCGAAAATTCCATAATATTTTTATTTTTGAAATCAATATTAAGGCAAGGCAAATGTAAGTAAGATTGTTAACACGTCACGGCAAATTTTGAAGAAAAAATTATTTACGGCATAATAGAATAATATTTTTATGTTTATTTATTATATTTTAAGAAATTGAAGAAAACACTTGGGAAGAATCCAGCTCAGTATAAATATCTTGAAGATTTAATTTGCATTGAAAATGGTATTCGTGGCTCAAATTCTGTAGATGCGCTACTCTGGCTCAAGAGGTACATAGAAATCTTTTTCGGTCTTTTAGGAACCGGTTTTATGAATTTAGTATATTTTCTTAAAATGATAATTGGTTGTGTTTTTTAGAGCCCTAACCTTCATCTACGTCTTGCTGGATAAGGTAGTAAGCGATGTTGACAAGGGGATCAATGACCAAGACATTACCTGTCACTACTCAGACTCTTACAATAGTACACTTCGTCGCTATCACAATTGGGTTATTCAAAACAGTTTTATTGCCTGCGTAAGTCTTTCCTGTTCAATTTTTCAATGATTGCATTTGGAGCTTTCGTATTGAACGAGTAGTAATATAATTTTAGCCGTGTTGCAGTAGGCCTTCGAAAGATTGGAGTCATAGAAAGGATGTTCCATGTTTTTTGTAGATCAAGTGTGGCTTACTACCTGGTCGCCGGGTGATTCTCATGGCAATGCCCACCTCCCGTGATGCTCCGCCTGAGACGACAAATGAAGATTTGGCAAATAAATTGAAGCCCTTCTTATCCGGCCTACGTGAGAATCTATCTGCTGTCATTAACTTCTATCACACACAAGGACTGGATACTGTCGCCTCACTCTGAAATTAAAATAATTCAGCAATATTATGCTCACACTCTTATCACATGCACATTGTCATCATGATACCACTTCCGCACACACCTTCAAATTTAAATTTTGCTTGTATTATTTGTTTCAACAATAATTTTGAGTTTAATAATTTTGAAAATTACTTCGTAATATTGTTACTTGATGCTTACCTTACAAAATATTCTGACTGAATATCTTCAATTCTATTCATAACACGCAATATACGAAAATATTCAAATACGAAGTGACGACTGCAGTCTTACTAAAATACAATGTTAGTTGTGCACCATGTACCTAGATATTAGATAATATAATTAGAGGATGATTATTATACATAGTTAAGTGTTACCTAATTAACATTGGAAAAACTTAAATACTAAATGTACATGCCACTGTGCGCCTTCTTTTAAAAATGATGGTGAAACTACACACATTCCGACATTTTAAAGATCAAGCAATACTAATAAATTCTGATATTGAGTATAATTTTTAAAAAGTGTAGTAAATTAAGTAAATATGTAGTTTAAAAGTATCTATAGCTAGTCACTGAAATGTAGTGGGCTGATGCAGTATATAAATGCTGACAACACAATACAATACACGGCAATACAATAATAATGACATGACGTACTACTAATTAGAATAATTGCAACTAATAGTTTCTAAGAACTATCCATGTGGCATACTCGAGCATAGGTGCAATAATAGAGAGAAAGACATACTTTATTAAGCAAAACAAAGTTGACACTGTCCTCCAACGAGGACAGCCCGTCGGACTCAGTATACGTTACATACATTTGCTGAACAATGTTTAAGTTGGTTGAATAAATAATTTGGAAGTTAATTTATTCATCATATTATACATTATCATACATTATAGGGACATTTGAAAATAATTGCTGGACACATACTTATTTCCGCTCACTTCTTCAGCTTCCTTGTCAGTATCAGTTATCACAGTATCTTTATCAAAGGGTCTGGCAGAATCTGTTCTTTAACGAAGCTCATACCGAAACGATATGTAACTATCGATCTCTAACTGTGGCCAATTGATATTATCGTGCCCTGTCCTCTCGGCATATGTACATTTATATGTAGTTATACTTTGTTACCAAGTGAAGACCGGTCTTGCCAAGAAACGTAAAATGAAGGTTTGGGTGCTATACTAGCCTATGCTACGACTAGAGCAGCAACCCCTAGGTGGGGGGGGTTCATTTGCATGTTAATGTAGATGGCGCTAATAACCCATTTCATGTAACCAAAAAATTATAGACAGTATGCAGATAGCGCTAACAACCAATTTCGTGTAACTGAGTATTTGCATAAATGTAGATGGTGCATTTGCATACATGTAAATGAGGCTAACGTTCGATTTCATGTAACCGTTTATTTGCATACATATAAGTGGCGCCATGACTAATTTTGCGTAACCACGTATTTGCATTATATGAATATGTAGATGGTGCATCTGAATATATATGCAGGTGGCGCTAACAATTGATTTCATTTAACCGCGTATTTGTGGATTTGCAGATGGCGCTAACGAATAATTTTGTGTACAATTATTTTAGCATGCATGCAGATGGTTTTACATATTTGTACAAGAGAGCTTCTTTTGCCAATAAAGATGTTGGAAGAAGAGAAGTTTAATTTCATTAAAGTTTGATAAAAGAAGGGTGTACGAGGACAAAGTGTTTGGAGTTTGGACTAGAACGAGCGGGGGGAGAAAGCACTCCATTTTAATGTAACAACGAATATATAATTAATGCGAGTTGTAAAGTGAAAACTAGCTGAACTAATAGACCCAGGTCACAGGTACCCACTGATCGTCCGTGCTGAGGGCGTCCAAGGCGTGAACGACTCTGTGGAAGGTTGCCTCCGTGTCTTCGTTAACAGCGATCAGATCAAAAAACCGCTCCAGTGGTCGTCCCAAGTAATTACCAACGTCGTCGTCCTGAAAATCATTTCAAAACAACGTCCCGAGTGAATCAAGTCCAGATCTGGGTTCTAAGGGGGCAGTACCTCATGTGCACTAGTGCTAACGGCAGATAATTGTGAACAAATTGATTGCCGGTCACAAACTCGAAAACTATCTATTCGAATGCCATGTACTCGAAACCATTAACTCGAACCACAACCCCAAACTCGAGTCCATGTGCTCGAAGTGATGCATCGAAAGTTATTAGCTCGAATCATAAACTCCAACTTGACACTGATGTACTTACGCACCTTAAGAATGAGATTGATCTATTGTCCTCACATTTAAAAGTTAAGAATTAAAATGTTCAGTGATATTATGTATATTGGATATTCAAGTTGTGGTTCGAGTTGGTGGTGTTGTGTACACGGTTTCGAGTGCACGGCATTCGAGTAGAAAGTCTTCGAGTAAGTAACCTACTGCCAACGAATAACTTACTCGGAATGAGGCTGGGTGTTGAGGGTGGAAGGGATCTGGCTGCTGCGTCCGACCAGTCGCCCCAGTCTTGGCAAGGAATACGACATATGGCATGAATTCAGGAGAATTGTGGAGATATTTCAGGCTGCAGGGTCCACACTCAACTATGCAAAGCTTTCCCTTCCTGCATCAAAGAAACCCAATTCGAAATTTAAATTTCAAACTGAATACTCAGTTTAGGCTTTAGTTTATATTATGCCTTTTCTTAACCGTCCGTTGGGTCAAGAGTGTCACGATACTGTTATATTTGCCCAAGTAGGAACCGCCCTAAATGTGGTTACTTCGATATCTGTCAAACTTCAGGTTTGAGTTTCAGTTTGCTTTATTGTCTAGTCATTCAGTACATAATGCATTGATTTCCAATGACGGACCTAGCTTTCTTTTAACCATGCAAGCCTTCAGTTATGCAATACGTACCAAAATTCTTGCCAGACGTTTGTAATTAGTGACAAAAAATAATAGCAGTTGCTGCCTAAAACTGTGCGAAGGACGGTGAAACAAAAGAATCCACAAAAATCAGGAAATTCCAAATACCTAGACCTTAAATGTCAACTCTCCCTGTCCTAAATGTGATCATGGTCAAAACAAAAAGATTGGCTGCAAATCAGGGTTGTAGATGTTTCTAAATACTATTTTACAGTTTTATGCCCATTTTGGGCGAGTTTTAATTCCACTAATGAAATAGTAAACATGCGTAAGCTTCAATCGAAAATTTCGCTTTTCGAAACTATATTTCGTTAACAAAACAAGAAATCAAGTAATTTGTTTTGAAATAATACCTAAAGAACCCATCTACACGTGAATTTTTTCAGCGTAAAGGTTTTTTTTTAAAGTTTTGTTTCAGCAAAAAACTCAACTAAACCCAATTGAATTTCCAAAAAAGTTAAAGAGGATTTTTGACTATTTTGAATGATTACGCATTCAATTTTTGAAGCAGGCTCCAAATTATAAGATTAAAAGGGGACCGGATACGCTTTCAATTGCACCCTAACTTAAATATGTGCAACTACTGGCTCAAAAACGCCAGCCACTGATCACATTTAGGGACAGTTTACATATCGGGCAGTTGCTGCAACACAAAATTTTTAATGGAAATATCATTTTAGGCAGCAATGGTCAATAGGAAGATAAGACTGCACAATTAATGTTCTATCCAACCTGATCACATCTCGCACAGAATCAAAGGACGTTCCGTAGAAGTGCCCGTCTTCTTCCCAGAATTCTAGAAATCTATTCGATCTGAGGCTTTCTTCAAAGTCCCCTCGCGAAACGAAAATATAGTTGCTCATTCGTTCCTCCCCCTCTCGAGGTGGTCGCGTTGTTTCTGAAAGAAATAGATCATGACGTGTATGCCCTCTCAAAACAAGAGGTGTCCATAATCTTGAAAGTAAGGGAAAATCTGGCCAATTAACATAAAATGAGCTAAAAGATAAAAAAAGTTACTACGAGCACACACCCACCTGGAATAACAGTGCCGTACTTTTGTTGATCCGAATTGAGCAGCCGAGATTTCAGTGCACGCCGCCCAATTTCATTTGTCCCTGCAAGAACGAGAGTTCTTCGGCGGAAAGGAGCCATTCGGGCGACTTCTTCATACAAATCAAGTTCTGCCAGATCAAAATCTGAGTTCTGCTTCGCCGCATATACGCAGCGCTTTGTTCGTCGAGATATTCGTGTGCCACAAACGCCTGTTCAAATCAACCATAACTTACATGTTTCAGCCGGACGAGACGTAAAGCTATAACTGTAGATCTAAATGTGCTCTAGATTCAAATGTATATAACTACAGATTACAGATATTACCTCCTATACCGGGGAAGAAAACTAAAATTAAGTTTGTTACAGATATGTGCGTACTTGACTGAATGAAACGGTGTTATTCTAAAAATTGTAGTTTGTTGTTTTATTACCAATCGAATGAACTAAATCTGCTTCTGGGCGGACGAATGCAGCTCGCTTTTCCTCAAGGTCACGAGACGGAATTAATCCAACTTGGTCATTCTCAAGCTAAATGTTCGAGAGAAAAATACAATTTTAGGTATACGTACAATAAGGATATAGAAAAATCATAAATTCAGAAAACTGGGATGCTAACATGTCAATATCTCCAACTGATACTTACACCCGAAATCAGCCATTGTTTTGTTCGAATTGTCGATGACCGGTCAAAGTACTAATAACCATAAACTCAAATTGTTTTTTAAGCGAAAAGTAAGTTGTACCTAATAAGGACCTGGCAATCTAAATGCTGGTATATCGTATGCGTTTTATGCAAAACGGTTGCCTTACCAATGAAAAATTGTACAAAAAAGTTTGTTCATTTCAGGGTTGGAGAAAGTTACATGATTATTAGCGTCAGATTTGCTTGACGCAAGGGACGAAGTACACGCTGCTGCCATAAGATAAATTATAATTGACTTATTCATCTAACAACATAACAAAAATTACCCTTTTTGCTTGCCACCAATTTGGATCCGATTGGTCAAGAATATGTAAAATATCACCCACTTGAAATTCCAACCCAATTTCTTTGCACGGTAATAAATTATCCAATGCGGGATTATAGGTGAACAGCGCCCTCATAAAGCACTGAAACAGTTTTAAAATCATTTTTAAATCATTATTTTTAAAACTGGGATAGCCGGACTGATTACTAATTCAACTGGACGATTAAGCAAAGCAATTAATTCCTACCGAGTAACTACACATAACTTAATAGCATCAAAACAATTATCCACCTATAATTGATTTTCTTCCAATGAAAAAAATAATCGTAGCGACATAATACAGTGCAGTAACGAAGAAAATCTTAAAACTTTAGACGCCGCCAGGATTCAGTCCCCCGAATTTTACGTGAAGCCACCAAATGCAAGTGTTGCAAAGGGAAAACCACAGCAGTTTGTACAAATCTACGTCTGTTTGCATAAAGATACACCGAAGGCAAAGAAGTTGGTTGAATTTAGACCAACATCACGGCTATAATTCCTAAAATTTAAGGTTTTATCTACGAAATTGTAAATCACAATACCTCTCCGAAGCCCATTTCATACTTTTCCCTGGGAGAGGACATGACTTTTAGCTGCAGAGAATCATGTGCTTTGGAGATCTCTTGCTGAAGCTCATGCGGGGACGTCACGTCGTTGGAGTTGACCTCAAGTATAACGTCACCCACCTTCAGTAG